>PVJI01004737.1:0-104843 GCA_004026765.1 Micronycteris hirsuta | reverse complement strand
TTCCCCTCTGGTTACTGCCAGAATGTTCTAAACTTCAATGTCTCTGGTTCTATTTTGTTTCTCTGGTTGTATTTTGCTTGCTTACCTCAGAAGCATCTTGGCTGTGGCTGATCTGAATTTCCCGGTAGCTGATCTGGCCTTGGTGCCTTCTCTCCTGAGTCCTCATACGAAACTTTTTAACATTTCATATAGTAGAGGCCTGACTTTCTAAATTCAAATAAAGTTGCATTTTAAAAAGTAGTTAGAATTCCAACTCAATTACCATAACAAAATACGTGTCTCAGCTTTTTCCCCTTAACTGTGGTCCATGTGTCTCTATTGCATACACACGCAACTCATTCTAAGCTCTCTTACCTGTATTTCCTGTATGTTTACCGTTCAACTCCATTGTTAGAGAAGCAAATTCAAGATAGCTTAAAATGAAAAAAGGAGAACCAGATGTGAACTAATTTGGGAAGATATGAGAAAACTTTCAATATCCTAACCCACATAAAGGTTAAGAATACATCAAAAAAAGATCTAATTCAAATTAATGTTCCAATGTTTTCCCAGAAATGGGTATTTTAAAATAAAGATGAAAATATTGCTCATAACAGCTTTAATGTAGTTTAAATAAAGGTCAAAGGACCCATTATTTTAGTTATTGATATACAGTATTAATGCCTAAAACAAAGATAAATTGACAGTTTTAGATAGTTTTGCATAATTCTAGAAAATAAACCAAAAGTATGCTTATTTATAAGTAATATACTATTGTATGAATGATTTAATACATTATCAATTATGTAAACAATATAAATTAAAATAGATAAAAATATTTCAAAATTTATTTTGTTTATTAATGATTTGAAAAATCATGTTTCCCTCATTGACACTGTGATAGAGAATGCGTGGCTAATTTTGAAAATCTAGTCACACACTTTGTATCCACAAATTAAAGGTTTGATCCTTAGTTCAATTTATATAAATAATAGATTTTACTGGCTTTTGCAGGTGAAAAAGACATCATCAGGAGAAGGTTATATCCAAACTGAAGAAATATTGTCAATTGTGCTTGCCACATCATAATACTAATATTTCAACCACAACCACAAAATCTGTGGAATGTTTTTACTGAAATTGATCTGGTAAAGTCATATTTTTCCTAATGTCAAGTACTTTAAAGCTAATCAGAAGATGCTGCCTTTTAATATTTTTACAACTAAATTGAACAACCATGGAAACATTCATTTAGAAGATTTTTTAACATGTTAAAATTCTACTTGTAAGTAAGTTTGAAAATATGATTTTTATAGGTGACACATGTTTATTTTCAGCAAAAGAAAACACTTAATGAAAATGTCACCAAGAAGCCATATCAAAAATTCTTACTCTGTAACACACATTTATTTCAAAAACTCAGTACTTCCCATTCACTGTTAAAACTCTGCTGTACTTTGAAGGATCAGGTTTTATCTTTAATATTTGCCTAAAACTATATGATAAAATTACCACGTGGAAAACCTTTTATGGCACACATCTAAGCTCAACTACTAAGTATTTTGTTAAAAAGCAGCCAGCACATTTCTAATTAACAGATCTTCGTGGTCCCATCTTTTCTCATCATAAGGTTTTACAAAATTTTACTCTATATAAAGATTTTTATTTTTTAATTAATAATACTGACATAACAAATCATTTTTGTGCACTGCTGTCTTTATTTTTCTTGTTAAAATAGCTTGCCTAAAAATAATACAATAAGTGCATTTCATGTATGACGCCATTCCCCAACCTTATCTGTCACTCATTTTAAAAATACACTCCAGGCAACTGGCCTACTGTGGTTGCACTTACATACATTTTTTCTTAAATCTTTTGTTTTTATTCAAAGAATCACTTACTGTTGAAATTTTATTCAATGGGGACACTTTTGAGAGCTTTACCAAAAAATAATTTGAGTATGTTATCATTTATCAAATCTCCTAAGGTAAAAGTTTTTAGAAATATCCACTTTAATCCAAATGAATAACAAATTTCCACACTAAATAACTTGATCTTGGTTGCTTTTTCAAATCTTCAGAAATATTTTCTGTCTCAAAACAATATTTTCTAATGAAAAATAAATTTTAGTTTAAGATCATATTATGTTTCATAGTGTTGGTGAGTAGGTATAGAAAGTGAGTGGTCATACGTTGCTGGTGGGAATGTAAAATGAGGAGCAACTGTGGGAAACAGTTTGGCAGTTCCGTAATGAGTGAAACACAGAATCACTGTAAGACCCAGCAATGGCGCTCCTCTGTTTGGGCTCAATTGAAAACATATGTTCACACGAAAACCTGTACAAGAATGATCATTGTGGCATTATCCATAATAACTAGAGTGTAAACAATCTACATGTCCACCAGCTGAGGAATGGATTTTTAAGAACGTGATATGTCTGCACAATAGAATATTATTTAGCTATAAAAAGGAATAAAGAGCCACAGCTGACAGTTACCGAAGGGGAGATGGGAGGGAATAGTGGAGGGAAAAGGGGGAAGGGTTGTCAGGAACATGTATAAAGGACACATGGACAAAACCAAAGGGGGGTAGGATTGAGGGTGGGAGGTGGGGCTGGCTGGGGTCGGGGCAGAGGTGGGGGAAAATGGAGACAACTGTACTTAAACAACAATAAAAATAAGTTAAAAAAAGGAATAAAGTACTGATACATGTTACTGCATAGGATAACCTTGACAACGTCATGGTAAGTAAAATAAGCTGGACACAAAGGCCATGTATTGCATGATTGCATCTATATAAAATGTCCAGAATAGACAAACCCATAGAGACAGAGAATAGATCAGTGGCTGCTGTAGGCGAGGGGTGAATTGGGAGGTTTAGCTTGCTTTGAGGTTGTTGGAAAGTATGTGAAATTAAATAGTGGTGAGGGTTTCAGAATATTGTGAATATACTAAAAATCGCTGAATTGTATACTTCAAAAGTTGTCTAAATCCAACTACCTTCATGATTATTATCCCTAATCCCCTGAAATGCATTTTCACAGTCTTACCTTTGAGAGAGAGCTCTGTCCCGAGGGTCCTGCATTTTCACAGTCTTACCTTTGAGAGAGAGCTCTGTCCCGAGGGTCCTGCATTTTCACAGTCTTACCTTTGAGAGAGAGCTCTGTCCCGAGGGTCCTGCATTTTCACAGTCTTACCTTTGAGAGAGAGCTCTGTCCTGAGGGTCCTGCATTTTCACAGTCTTACCTTTGAGAGAGAGCTCTGTCCCGAGGGTCCTGCATTTTCACAATCTTACCTTTGAGAGAGAGCTCTGTCCCGAGGGTCCTGTTGCAATGAAAGATGCTGTTATGTATGCTGGCCCATTAAGTTCCACCATTGCAAATATAATTAATCAACTGCCCGAAGGAAGGCAACATGACAATAGCTGTGAGGATAGGACAATGGGGATGTGGTCAGCTCCCAGACACATAACCAGGTAACCTTTGCACCAGGAAAACAAAATAAGTGCAGAAATAGAGGTGAGAAAATGCAGAAAGAAGGCTTTTTAATAGAAGCGGTAATTTAAAGGAATCTTGAAATGGAAGTGAAATGAACAATGATATGAGGAGAAAAGGACATTAAAAGTGGAGGCGACAGCATGAACAAACGTGAAAGAATGAACTGTGACTAAAGATGCCATACAAAGTATATAGACTGAGATGATGCAGGACATGGCAATTTCCAGAATGGACTGTGAATTTACACGAACATAACTCAAACCATAAATTTAGATGAAGTTTCTATTATTATTGTCATTATTTTTGTTGTTTATATTATCAGCACTATTATTATTTTAAGCAAATAATACAAATACTATTACAATAGCTTCCTTTTTTAATTTTATTTTTTTAATTAAATTTATTGGAGTGCCACTGGTTTGCGAAAACACACAGGTTTCAAGTGTACAACTCAATAAAACATCATCTGCATATTGCATTGTGCGCCCATCGTCCAAAGCAAAGTCTCTTTCCTTCCCCATTTTCCTCCCCTTTGCCTATGTCTACCTCCACCCACTTTCTTTTCCTCTGGTCGTCACCACAATGCTTCTCTGTCTATGTGTTACATATATAATTTGGGGGGAATGAGGTCCGGGTGACAACTCTATATCAGAAAACTAGGAATTTTTTTAGATCTGAGAACCTTAATTTTTTGCTGTATCCCAGTACTTTTATCATTTAAATTCTCATCAGTTTTTCCGGAAAAACGTATTTTATGCTTTCAATAGAAAAAAATTACAGACAGCTGGGCTTTCTTACCTTATGCTCAACTCAATATTGACAAGATCACATTCTATTTTAGGGAAAACAATTTCAGTGCTTGGCACCCTTGTTTCTTTTCTCCACTCCACAGCTGTCCAACCTTCCAGAAAATTATTTACTTTCAAAGTAAGGACAAAACCAAATGACTCAGTACCTTGAAAGTTACACTTAGGAGTCAAATTCTTTGCATGATATACAAGAAGGTCAAAGAGGAAGGTAGTAAGGTGGGTCTGTATATATGTTTCAAATGGAGTTCAAAGCCACATGATGTTGCAGATTTTGTTTTTGTTTTACTCCTTATAATAATAAAAGTATTATGATTAAGTCCTTTTTCTTTGGGTCTTGAATTCTCAGTATCATCAACTGCTTGGATGCTAGGCCACTGGAAATGTAAGTATATCTAAGGCAAATCAGTGAGCTGAAAGTCATTTTAATTCTTTTTCCAAGACAAAAATATTACTGCACTGTTTTTGTGTATGTTCATTAAACAAATCAAATTTTGTTTGATCAGTTACTTCAGATCACATTATTAAAAGATCATGCTTTAGCACAAATTAGTCATTTTGGGATGGATGAAGTAAATTGTGTTATAATTCAATGCAGGCTGACGGGTTTATATCAAGGACTGGTTCCTGGCAATGTTTGTAATTAAGACAATATCTACAAGCATGAGACTTGTGATACTTAATATGAATTCAGCATGGATCACTTTCCTGTTGGGTATAGAAATGTGTCACTTTAAATGAATAAACATGACTTTAGTAATTTAGTTCTTACATTAGCAATAACGTGCTGATTATTCTTTTAAAAATTACTTGTATTTCAATAAATTCAGTTGTTTAGATCATGGTGTTCATGAGAGGCAGGCGCCTCCTATTGGTCAGTTAGTTTCACTTCGTTCCGTGGTTTCAGGTGACACGTCTAAGCATGGCTTGTTATTACAAATAAGTATGACTAGTCCCAGGGAGGAGCAGGCAAACGCTTTATGTCCTTTAGGGAAAATGCAGTCCTTTGAAAGGGAAATGGGAACCCATTTCACTGTGGAATACAAATTTATGTCTCTAACCCAGATAAAGTTCTCCTATTGCCATACCATATTTTGCATGTTTAGTTTTCATATTATTTTGGAGTGGAACCTTAACTAAGAGAATATTGTGGAATGTTGCACTGGGAAAGAAGCTTTTTTATTCCTTTCATGTGCTTTAATTAGACTGAAAACTTTTAAGCAAGGTAAGAAAAAGTCACGTCCCAGTTTGTGCTTTGTCCATTTGGGAAATATACTATCAACAATTTCCTGAGATGCTGGTGTCCAGACCAATTTTTATCCTCTTTATAACACTTCCAAATGCCAAACAGACATGCACAGCATCAATAATCCTCCAAAGTAATTCTTTCTGGGCATCTAGTACACAGTGCTTCAGGCTAGTGGGGAGAAAGTATCTGGAATTAATGTATCTGTAATTGTTATATTCATGTTTATTTTTTTTAAATCAACACAATAGAATATGACCCCACAGGACAGCTTATAATGCTGGACTGAAGAATTCACTTATGAGGCTAAAAATGGCAGTTTTAGATGACTTTGGCTTAACATAGAGAAGAGAATGAAGAAGATGGAAAATGAAGACATGAAGGAGGTGCAGGAATCTGGGGAAAGCATGGAGATGGTGTTGTGTTGTTTGCGGCTCTCCCTAAAATCCTCTGTAAAAACAGAGTAACGAACTGGCAAAACCCCCAAACCAATGTACATTTATAGTCAGCTAGGTGACATTATATCCTCTGAGAGACAAAATACAAGTGGAGGGAAAACATCACCAACAGATTCAAGATGTGCATTGTCACGGATTTCGACCCGCAAAATCCGTGGCGGTGACCACCCCGATCGCGTGAATCAAACTCACCCAGAGACACGCTTTGAGAAAAGAATCCGGCAGCCACGGGTCTTTTCCTCCATCTTGGAAAAAGGCCTCGTCGGTAGCTTAGCCGGGGTTTTTATTAAAGTTTTAGGACACATTTACATTGGATTGATTATTCATGGCCTTATGCAGAACAGGGGTAGGTTTACTCATTAACAGAGCATTAGGATGTAAATTCAGGTCCGGTGGCAGACAGGACCAGGGTAGTACATTAAACAGGACTCAGCAAGCCAGAATCTCTTAAGATACATTTTTGCCAAATTCCTATTAGAGAATTCCTTTTCACTGACATGATCCATGCTTGTCCACACAGGAATCACGCGGAGCTGTGCTCAAAACGCGTAAATTCCGGAACTGCATGTTTACATGAGTGTGGAAAGAACTCCCACAGTGCATGAGTTAGTATCTGTGTGGGAAGGAACAGAAGGAAGCAGAGGTATGTGAGGGAGGTAAGAACAGGTGAACTCTAGCCATAATAGCCAATGAACTTGCACTGGAAAGCAATTCAGGCCAAACCCAGAGAGCAGGTTAAACAAGGAGGGGTTTAGATAAGTCCAACAGCTGGTATGTAAGGCATATACTACAGAGTGTGAAAGCTAGAACAGTCTAGATCTCATGAACTCTCAAAACTGGCCAGCAGAGCTCCTTTCCTGGACAGGGATGAGGAATGAAAAAAAACTTCTGAAAATATGATTTTACAAACAGAATTAGGACAATAGGAAAGGAGAGAAGATCCAGACAAAAGTACAAAGGGAAAATCACAGAGAGCCGGGAAATTTCAGAAAGCTATTATGAATAATGCTTCTCTCTAAAACTGCAGAATACTAATTTTTCATACACATACACCCCAAAAGCGATTGAAGTCAAATCCCATACAAATTTATAAGAAAAAAGAAAATAAGAAAAATATCCAAAAAATAACATTATTTTTCAAAATGAACCAACGAGCCCTGACTGGCATGATCAGTGGGTTGGGCGTCTTCTTGCAAACCAAAAGATCAGGGCACACACCTGGGCCACAGGCCAAGTTCTAGGCTGGGGGCCTGGGAGAGGCAACAGATCAATATTTCTCTCCTTCTCTCCTCCCTTCCTTTCTCAAAAATAAATAAATAAAATCTTTAAAAAATGAACCAATGATACAAAATATAAAGGAATTCTGTGAATCAAAATTTAAAAATTTGGAAATAAAATAACAGTACTCAGGAAAGAATTACAAATAAAAGAAAAAACTGCCCCGGCTGGTTTGGCTCAGTGGATTGAGCGCGGGCTGGGAACCAGAGGGTCCCGGTTCGATTCCCAGTTGGGGCACATGCCTGGGTTGCGGGCCAGGTCCCCAGTGAGGGCCATGTGAGAGGCAACCATACATTGCTCTTTCTCCCTCCCTTCTCCTCTCTCTGAAAATAAATAAATAAAATCTTAAAAAAAAAAAAGAAAAAAGAAAAAAGGATGAATAAATTAGGAAGAATAAAAAGGCACATTGACTTCAGAGAAATAAAACCATGAAAAGCCACAAAATGTTAACGGTTAAAATGAAATAAATAGATGAAAATGAAGAAAAAGAAAAATATAATGAAGATACATACACAGATTTAGTACATGGATAATAGGGATTACTGAAGAAGAAAAGTAAAGCAAGAGCAAAAAATACTAAAGCAAAAGCTATATATATATGTATGTGTGTGTATATATATATAATGAAAGAATACTTCCCTGAAATAACATAGAAAAAAATGAAACTATGTGTTCTCTTCATACCAATGAATACTGACCCAGAATGACTAACAGCATGACATAACTAATAAAATTACTGGATTAGAGAAAAAACTAAAACAAAAATGCCTTAGGAATCTAAACAAAAATCTTACTGAACTCAAAGGGTATGCTGCTTGGGGTGCTCTAGTCACAAAGGGATGTGGTTGTCGCAACGTGGTTTTATTTCCTTGCAGCCAGCAGAGAAGACGGGATTCATATCCAAAGCCCCGCCCCCCAGAATGGAGAAGTATCGTTGCTTATATGCACAATTTGGCTAATCATCCTTTGATTTCTTCCTTGCAGTTGGCTATACTTATCACTTGACTTCCTGTCAAGCTCACCCTCTTTACAGCAGCATCTGCAAAATACTGTGCTCAATTTTAACATTTAGCAAGAGTGAATTTAGTAAAAACTGCCTAGACCTTGAGACCCTTATGTTATCTAACAAAAAGAGCATGTGAAATACAAGAGAAAGAATTTTAGATACGTAGTAGATTGTTTGCAAAACTGGCCCAATAATTCTCGTCCCCATTTCCCATTCGCAAGTAGTCCTCTCTTACTGAGACTAGACTTGACCATGTGACTTGCTTTGGCTGATGAGACTGAAGCAAATATGACTGAGTAGATACGGATAAATCCATACTTTCATATCGAAGCCTGCCACCTCTTGCTTCTCTCTGGGTGACAGGGTCCCCATGCAGGCGACCCGAACTGAGCTCTCATTTCCAGATTGATGATCAGTTTTTGTTTCCCTGTGGTACCTCTTGACTAGAGACCAGCACAGAGTAGGTCCTCCATAAATATGCATTGAATGAATTAGTACATAGGTTCAAAATTTGAACTCTTCTTAAAAAATTTAAATCTAAAAAGGGATGTTCTCTTAACGCAGCTGAGGAAAACCTGTTCTTTGCAAGATTTAAGAGGAGCTCGCCTTGTAGTTGGAAATCTTCATAAGACGTCCATTAAAAGATGCTTCCATGTATGTGCAGTTCCATTTTCCCCAAAAGCTTTCAGATCATCCTTATTGGGTCACCTTTTGCTTACATAGGTTAAAAAAAAAAAAACCTAAATTGTTGCTTTTGTAAAATTTAGGTACATCAAATGAATCATGCTTCAAAATGTCCTTGATTCTAAACTAAACACATTACAGCTGAAATCCTGGCACACACATATTACAGGGTCAGAAAGCAACATTGATGGATGGTGTGTAACTATCTAATTTAAAAATGGAACATTTTATTTATCTATTTAATTGTATTATAGTTTTCCATAACGATTTAGTCCCCTTATACCCCCAGTATTATTTTATTTTTTATATTATGATGCGAAGATTCACAGTCAAAAACAATGATAGTTTTCATTAGTGATCTCCAATATCATGTCATTTCTAAAACATACATAGATATGCATTTTCTTACCCTTTTGGCATTAGGATTACAGCAATAATTTCCATTCTATTAAACGTACATAAAAAGAACTATATGCAATAGTAAACATTAACATTTTCCCTTTATATACCCAGAACAAAAGGTTGAGTTTAAATCAAAGTACTTGCACTTTTAAAAGCCTAAATAATATCCAAAGTTTCAATTTTCCACCTCCTAGAAACAATAGAAAAAGTAAATTAATGCATATTAAATGAATAAAATAAAAGCAAGTGTTAAAGGCATCTTTTCATAAAGATTAGAAACATATAGAAGTAAACAGAAAGAAACCTACAAGCTCTAGTGTTAAAATCACTAGAGCTTTTCAAAAAGCTGTTGTACCGCATGGCATCTTGGGAGACAGGGAACTTAAACCCCAAAGGATAAACCTCCCCAAGTCTCATTATTCTCACCTTAACTAAGCCTTTTGTTCGTTTGTTTGTTTTCCCAAAGTTTCCTTTGTACATAATTAGACATTGGTTATGGTATGTCAGCCCAAAGATCGAGTAAATAATTTTTTTCTACAGTGAACAGTAAACAGCATGGGGAAACAATTACAGCGTATGGAAAAGACTTAAAATGGCCTTGATTACTTTTGGTTGCTGAAATTCCAGGACGAGGTGAAGCCAAGACTTTCACTTCTTTGGGCAGTTGTTAGCCTTTGATTTTTCATTCCAAGTGAACTTTCTCTTGCAATTTGTCTCCACCCTGTGTCATAGAAATGATGGACTAACAGAATGACAGATGGGGAAAAATCATTCCAGTCTCCCCTGGATGACTGATCCATTTTAGTGGGTTTTGGCTCCGGACAAGGTTATGCGGTTTCAGAGACAGAAGATACCTCTCACTCTCCCCAGATACACAATCCACATTTCAAATCTATTTGAATCTCAATTTTTCTGATGTCTCATAGGCATAACTCCAGGAGCAATGTAATCTGTGTTCAAATGTATCCTCAGTGAGAATACCGTAACTTCTGATTGATAGTATTCAGAGACTCTACTTAATTTTGTTACAATTTAGTAACTACTAGCAGTAATACATTAAAGAGCTCTCCCTAGTGATTTCTTCCTGGATTATTTACATACAAAATAAATATGATCAGAATTCTATTTTGAAAGTCATCAGTGTGCTTTCTTGACTGCATTTCTCTTTGACTTTTCACCTCAAGCATCGAACGTTGAGAGTGGGCTGTCTTCATTAACCAGAAGTTCAGGTTGAAGTTTAATCTACAAATTCTGTCTTTCTCTTCCTTGTACAGATAAGTCTCTCCTCTAGTCCTGCAGCTCTGATCCAGTATTTTAACATCTCGAAGCTTTAGCTTGTAGACTGGTGAAAATAAAGAGAGCCAGTAGAATCTTTTTGAATATCTCTTGCAATCTAAAATCTGATAAGGCGTTTACTTAACTTTTTTTCTGTGGCTTTACTTTATATTTCAAAAGCTGTTTCTGCTAAGCTTATATATTTCTTTTCTCCTGTAACTCCTGTTACTTGTACTTATCTTTTAACAAACAATGAAAGTTAGCTGGATGTATTGAACTATGGTTTGATATTTTTTTGCAAGAAAGAGAAAATGATGAGTTATAGAATCACAATTTATAGTAACAAAGCAAACAACATTTTTTCAAGAATCCTATCAAGCACTAATGCAGAGATAGGTCAAAAATCACCATACATTGCAAAGAAAACAAAGTAGAATTTGAGAAAAAAAAATTGTATATGTTAAAAAGTTACATACATCAAAGTCTCTAAACATTTATGTCTTACCATCAGAAATTGTTTTCCTTTGTAAACCACGTATTTTTTTTTTCCATGTGGAGAGAAATGTCTTTTATAAGAGCTTTATGACCATGGTGGAGAGAATTGGGTCCCCACCTTTTCTTGATATTGGCCCTTCCATTTCCATGCAAGTAAGAGAAATATAAGAATCAAAAACTGCTAAGCAAGGGGTTGTTTTTCCCCCCATCTAATACATTTTCTCAGCTAGAGCAGCAACTCTCTATTTTCTTAACTTTCTAGATGATTGAATTGTGATAAGTCTATGTCATAATCTATTAAAAATAAGTGGTGTATTTCACCAAAATCTGAAGGGTTTCCACATAAATATCTCATTTTTATTTAATGTTATGTATACACTTGACTTCTTATCATCACGACGACAAATGACTTTCCTAATGACCACTTGACTGAACTTAAGGAACCACTCTGGACTCTGCCATGACCATGAAGGTGCACCTCTCATTCTAATAACTGCATTTTTCCTTTTCTTGGACTTGCAGAAAAGAGGAAAAGACAGAGCTTTCCTGGGGTGCAGTTATCTGAGGCCTATTTACTTAAAATAGCACTGTTATCCACATTTATCCTAGTCACAGCAAACATTGATAGAGATATACTTAATTGAAAGAACTGAAGGCTAATTCAGATAAATGTAGAGACAAACTAAATGAAAATTTTATGGAGAAGATAAAGTGAGACTTAACACAGGCGAATCAGGGTCAAAAGCTATGGTTAGTTATCATAGAACTTATTTATATGAGTAAGATGAAGAAAGGACGCAAACATTAGGCCACTGAAATGATACACAATTGATGGGGGAAAACATCAACTCACGAGAACAATTTTTGGATGACCACCAACAGAGATCATGGTAGAAAAATCCCTCAAAATTAAATATTTAACTTACAGAAAATAAATAAGTCAAGCAAAGTCATTCACATAAGCAAAATAAAATTGCTAACTCAGTTATTTGAATGATCCAAACCAATTACTGGCAGAAAACTTGCTGTTGAGGAAAATAAAAAGATTTTCCTCATGTTATCCAGGTCGAATGGCTGCATTAATCTAATTAATGGATTGATTAATCACTTAGCTGTGTTTTTATCAGCACGGCCTTGGCATCCTAAAGCCTTAAGCCCTGTGGGGTACACTTTAGTCTCATTCTCGTCAAACTGAATCTGTGAATCAATTAATCATACAATGCTCACTTGTACTCCATGTAATTGCGTCTCACAAATAATATCATTTGTAATTAAAATGTACTTTTCATATAAATCATGTAGCAAAGCTCAACATGATTATTTATTTTTCAAAAAACTTTACCTCAGTAAACAAGGATATATTCATTAAACATCAGTGAACTATATACTAGCTCTTTATTCACTTAAATAATGATTTTTTCCTTTTTTGGAACAAAACAGTTTAATGTGTTGATTTTTTTTATTGTTCGATTAGAGTTGTCCCCATTTTTCCCACATTACTCTCCCCTGCCCAAATCACCCCCACCTCCCACGTTCAATCCTCCCCACCACCCCGGTTATCTGTGTCCATGGGTCCTTTATGCTTGTTCCTTGACTACTCTTCCTCTCTTTCCCCCACAATCCCTCTCACCACACCCCTCTGGTCTCTGTCAGTTTCTTCTTTGTTTCCATGTCTCTGGTTCCATTTTGTTCTCTTGTTTGTTTATTGATTATGTTCCACTTATAGGTGAGATTATGTGGTATTTACCTTTCACCGCCTGGTTCATGTCACTTAGCGTAATGCTCTCTAGTTCTATCCATGGTGTCTTAAAGGGCAGGAGCTCCTTCTTTCTTTCTGCTGCATAGTATTTCATTGTGTGAACGTACCACAGTTTTTTATCCACTCATTCACTGATAGGCACTTAGTCTGTTTCCATTACTTGACTATTGTAAATAAAGCTGTTATGAACATCGGGATTCATAAGTTCTTTTGAATTGGTATTTCAGGATTCTAAGGGTATAATCCCAGCAGAGGGTTTGCTGGATCAAAAGGCAGTTCCATTTATAGTTTTCTGAGGAAATTCCATACTGTTTTCCACTGTGGCTGCACCAGTCTGCATTCCCACCAAGTGTATTAAGGTTCCCTTTTCTCCACAACCTCACCAGCGCTTGTTTGTTAATTTGGTTATAATGGCCATTCTGACATGATGCAGAGCATCCGTACGTATGTCTCTGGGCACTCTGTAAGTCCTCCTTGGAGAAGTGTCTGTTTGGGCCATTTGCCCATTTTTTTTCTTTCTGTCCTATATTTATTCATGTATTTATTTATTTATTTTAATATGAATTAAATTTAGTGTTCAAGTACAGTTTTCTGCGTTTTCCCTCCACCACTCCCCACCACCCCAACCATCACCACTTCTCTCCCCTGATTCCACCCCACTTTGGTTTTGTCCATGTGTCCTTAATAGTTGTTCTTAAAAACACTTCACCCTTTTCACACCTCCCATCTCCCCTCTGGTTACTGTCCATTTGTTCTTTATTTCAATGTCTCTGGTTATATTTTGCTTGCTTGTTTGTCTTGTTGATTAGGTTCCACTTAAAGGTGAGATCATATGGTATTTGTCTTTTACCACCCAGCAAAACAGCGGGATACAAAGTCAATATTCAGAACTCAAAGGTATTTTTGTATACCAACAATGAAATATCAGAAATGGAAATCAGGAACAAAAATCCCATTTAATATCGCAAGAAGAAAAATAAAGTACCTAGGAATAAACCTAACCAAGGAAGTAAAAGACCTATATTCAGAAAACTACACAACACTGAAGAAATTGAGGAAGACACAAACAAATGGAAGCTTATACCGTGTTCATGGACTGGAAGAATTACCATTTTTTTAATTGGGTTGTTTGTCTTCTTGGTGTGGAGTTGTGTGAGTTCTTTATATATTTTAGAGATCAAACCTTTGTCTGAGGTATCATTGGCAAATATATTTTCCCATATGGCTGGTTCCTTTTTCACTTTGCTGCTGTTTTCTTTACTTGTGTGAAAGCTTTTTAATTTGATGAAGTCCCATTTGCTTATTCTTTTATGTCCCTTGCTCTAAGCGACATAATGGTGAAAATATTGCTGCATGGAATATCTGAAATTTCCTGCCTATATTCTCCTCTAGGACTTTTTTTTTGGTGTCACAACTTATATTTAAGTCTTTTATCTATCTTGAGTATTTTTGTGTCTGGTGTAAGTTGGTGGTCGAGTTTCATTGTTTTGCATGTAGCTGTCTAGATCTCCCAACACCATTTGTTGAAGAGGCTATTTTTACTCCATTTTATGTTCCTGTCCCCTTTGTCAAATATTAATTGACTATAGAGACATGGGTTTATTTCTGGGATTTCTATTCTCTTCTGTTGATCTCTCTCTGTTCTTATGCCAGTAACAGAGAGTTTAGATTAAAGTGGCCTTGTAATATAATTTGATATCGGGTATTTTGATCCCTCCTACTTTCTCAAGATTGCTGAGGCTATTTGGGGTCATTTATGGTTCCATATAAATTTTTGAAATATTTGTTCTATATCTGCAAAATATGTCATTGGTATTTTAATAAGAATTGTGTTGAATCTATAGATTGCTTTGGGTAGTATGGACATTTTAATTATGTTAATTCTTCCAATCCATGAACACAGTATATACTTCCATTTATTTGTGTCTTTCTTAGTTTCTTTCTTCAGTGTTGTGTAGTTTTCTGAGGACAGGTATTTTACCTCCTTGGTTAAGTTTATTCCTAGGTACTTTATTGTTCTTGTTGCTATAGCAAATGGGATTTTTTTTCTGCTTGCTGTTTCTGATGTATTGCTGGATGTAGTTTAATATATTGCTGGATGCCATTTGCCAATATTTTGTTGAGGATTTTATTTTTATTTTTATTTTTTAAAAGATTTTTAAAATTTATTTTTAGAGAGAGGGGAAAGGAGGGAGACACAGAGGAAGAGAAACAGCAATGTATGGTTGCCTCTCACATGGCCCTCACTGGGGACCTGGCCTGCAACCCAGGCATGTGCCCTGACTGGGAATCTCTGGGGATCTCCAGGTTGGGGCAAATGTGTTAGCCAGTTTGATGGAGTCTCAGATATGGCACCAGCCTACCAACTCTGTCGCTCTGTGGTGGAAGGGTTCAGAAAAGGGGACAATGGCCTCTTTTTGCCCTTCTCTCTGGGAGAAAGCTGTCCTCCAGTTCTCACCTTGATGCCAGACACTTCAGTTTCTCCCTGTATCCCACTGGTGCCTTTCAAGCTGCTAGGCCAGTGCTGGAGCTCAGAGGGAGTGAGTCTGATTAAGTCTGTGTGTGGGTTCTTTGAGAGGAACGGCTTAGGACTCAAGTAGTTTCTTCTACCACCTCAATCCTCAATGGTTTTTGCAGCCAGAATTTATTGCAACCTCTCATCCTGGCACTAGACCCCTGGGCTGGGGGTTCTGCAGTGAAGCTTGACTCCTTGCTCCCGAGTTCTTATCCACCACATGTGGGTGTGAGACCAGCCCATTCCATGTCTCCATCCCTCCTACCAGTTTGGATGTATGTGGTTTCTTTAATTCTGTAGTTGTCAGACTTCCATTCTACTTAATATCAGGTATTCTGAGTGATGGTTGTTCTATATTTTAGTTGTAATTTTGATGTGGTTACGTGAGGAGGTGAGCCATGTTTACCTATGCCACCATCTTGACTGGAAGTAACTCTGGTCAATTTTTGGTGATATGTTACTGAAAAACTTGTCCCTAAAATTCAATATTTCCCTGGCTGGTGTAGTTCAGTGGATTGAGCATAGGCTGCGAACCAAAGGGTTGCCAGTTCGATTCCCAGTCAGGGCACATGCCTGGGTTGCAGGCCAGGTCCCAGTGGGGGCCGTGTGAGAGGCAACCACACATTGATGTTTCTCTCCCTCTCTTTCTCCCTCCCTTCCCTTGTGTCTAAAAATAAATAAATAAAATCTTTTTAAATTTACATTTAAAAAAATAAATAAAGTTCAATATTTTTGGCTCCTGAGATGATCTTGATTCAGATAAAACTTGATAAAACTACTCAAATGGAAGAGTCATAGTCCCTGTCTCTGAACATTGAAAATTATGAGAGAGGAATGAGTGAGAAAGTTGGAACGTGGAGCTGGATTGACTCTCAGGGAAAGTTTGCCTTTACAACACAGAATCTCAGGCCAAACCTAAGAGGGAAGTTGAAAGAGCAGGAATTTTCCCTTTCTCGTCTTCATTGGCAGTGGCTGTGTATCACTTGATGTTTAAATGGTACCTAATGGCAATTTTCACTCAGGTGAGAAACAGCTAAAGAGTATTAGAAAGTCTGTCCTGTTTAATTACGTTCTGTGTTCTTTGGATCCAGGGAAGAATTAGGCTGGTCTGCATCCAGTTGATCTGGCTCCTGGATATAGCTGGAATGGGAGCTTGGCCAGACGAAGGAATGAATTTTGTCAAAAGATGAGTCTCATTGCCTGGGACCCATTGTGCAAAAAGTTGGCATTCTGGTACTTGGTTAACTCCCTTCCTTCTAAAGTGTTAAATTTTATAAATGTGCTCTGGGCATTCATGTGAGTGAAAAACAGAGGTAGATCCACTTTTAGAATTCTCGAGGTGCCCTGGAAAAATCTTTTTAGTATTGCAAATATAAATGTTTATGGTCCAAAATTCTTTTTAAATTGCAGAAAAGTGAGAATTTTGATCAACCAATAATAACCATATCAAGGTTTAATGATGGTTTATGTCAAAAACCTTCACATACCCACCAGCATCAAGATTAAATCTTATCCTTAATGACAGATGCATTTCAACACCTTTATCACTGAGCTTTGACTTATGTTTAGGGAAGTTGTTTAATAATCAACCTTGCCTTACATTTCATTATACATTGGTTCACCCTTAGCCTGGGTTTCGCTTTCCTTGGTTTCCCTTTCCATGGTTTCAGCTAGCTATGGCCAACTGCAGTCTGAAAATATTAAGTGGAAAATTCCAAAACTAAACTCAGAAGTTTCAAGTTGTGCGTCATTTTGAGTAGCATGATGAAATCTCGAGTCATCCAGCTCCCTCCCACCTGAGACATGACTCATCCCTCTGCCAGTGTCTCCATGCCACAGACACTCCCGCCTGTTAGTCACTTAGTAGCTGTCCTGTCATGAAAGCCACTGCCAAGGTTGATCACAGTGCTGTGTTCAAGTGTCACTTATTGTACTTAGTAATGGCACCAATGCACGAGAGTAGTGATGTTGGTGATTCAAATAGGCCAAAGACACGCTGTAAAGAGTTTTCCTTAAGTGAAAAATTGAAACTGCTCAACTTCAGAAAAAAAAGTGTATGCTGAAGTTGAAAGGATCTGTGGTAAGAATGAATCATCTATCCATGAAATTGTGAAGAAGGAAAAAGAAATTTGTCCTAGCTTTGCTGTCAAACTTTAAACTTCACCAGTTAACGGCCACAGTGAGTGATAAATGCTTAGTTAAGATGAAAATGGCATTAAATTTATGGGTGGAAGACATGAAAATGAGCTGAAAATGTGTTCTAATTGATGGTAGCATGTTGTGCCAGAAAAGCATTGAGCCTACAAAAGACTACAGGTAGGGTTCCCCCAAAATGAGCGACCACATTCACACAATTTTTTATTACGGTATATCATTATAATTGTTATTGCCAATCTCTTACTGTGCCTAATTTATACATTAAACTTTATCCTAAGTATGTATGTATAGGAAAAATACATAGTGCATATAGTCTTTGGTACTCTCCACAGTTTCTGGCAACCACTGGGAGTCTTGGAGCTCTTTTCTGTGGAAGGAGGGGGCGAGGCTACTGCACTGGAAAGATGAGCTTTAGGAAAAGGGAATCAACATAGGCACTGCACTTGTGGGTGTTGGATGGTGTAGAGTGTGGGCTTGAAGTCAAATATGCTGAGTTCTAATCTCGACACCAATATTTAATAGACAGAAAGTCAATTGCTTAATTGTCTGTGCTTCTGTTTTTCCATATGTATCAATAAATAAGAGCAATATTATTAAATACGAAATATAGTAGAGTATAGTATAGTAATTTATTTAGATTGTTTGAACCGTTGTAGAATGTTTTATTCTTATCACATATTCCAAAATTTTGTATTTATTCATCATTTACTCAGCCAACAAGTATTTAAGTGCCTAAGCACCTGACATGTACCTATTGTTCTAGAAGTTTAGAATTCATTGGTCAATAAAGCCAAAGACATTCTTTGCTCTTGGGAAGTTTTCTTTGCTTGTATGTTTTTTTATTTTTAATATGTGGAGCAATACTAAGCATTCAAGATTCTGCTTAATTGATTTATTTTTAAGTGACTCAGTTATACTGCATCAGAAACATTTGAACTTCAACTCTCTCTCATGTGATCACTAATTCTAACCAGAAATGATCCAGAGGAGGTAGTCTGAATTCCAATATTGACTTGATTTAATAGGAGAACAGCCCTCTTACAAAAGAAGGCCTTTAGAAGGAGCTTGTTTCTGGAGTTTTACAGGTAGAGGAGGTGCCACCCGCTTTCATTAGTTAGCCCTGGGCTCCACCATGCTGTTTTCTCCACTCCACATGTTTTTAAAGAGAACAGAACACTGTGTCACTGGCCACGTTCCATGTTGCCGTGTATTTTCTGCTGGATGACAGTCAGCATACTTGCCACTTTTCATGACAAGTCTAAGCACACAAGTTAGTTAAGGAAGAATAAGAGTAAAAGCCCTCAAATGTACAACGTCACCTACATAGAACTGTTTTTCATCAAGAGACCCATTTTTTATAGAAAAATCCTATGTTGCTTTATTGTGGACAGAAACAAGTCTTTTCTAGAGTGATTTAATTGTGCTGGCAACATTTGGGACTCTGTAAGACTTTGATTTCTGGAGTACTGTCTTAGTTCCCATTTTAACAAGTAAAAAAAAAATCACTTCTTTTATAAAGAATAAAAATTCATTTTATCACTATAGTTGTAACGTATTATAAGATTCAGCACACTTTAAATCACTGTTCCTTCTCACGAAAGTAAAGAAACATTGAAGTGGTCAAAATAATTTCCAGGAGATCCCTCTCTATCTGTTATTCTTGAGCTGCACATATATTCTGAAATGGGGTAAAAAAACATAGAAGTTACTTCTTGGGTCTCATCGTAATGTTTCAATTTCTCTAGAGAGAATGAAATCATTCAGAGATACTCCTTGCTTCTGCTTGTCCTCTTGCCACATCTATTCTTCTTACGAAAATTTCCTCTTTCCCTTGCCTCTCCATTGCCCACTCTGAAAACACAGTATGAGATAAAAAACCAGGCATACTTAATTTAGGCAGTAATCAGAAGAGAAAGCTTTACTTTCCTCTTATGTCAGGCCCACATATATGTGACTCTCAATCAATTTTAAAATTGCTTTGTAAACTACTCAACTATTTAATTTTTATCTTAATGATATGGTACCCAACACAAAAACCATTTCCTATAATCATGCATTCATAATTAATTTATACTGCCATTTCTTCACTGATTGCTTGAAGAATCATATTACTGTTCCCAAAAGCAATGTAATGTTTTCCCTGGCAAAGTTAGGCAGAATCTACTGAATCCACAGTAATCCAATTCACTGAAGACTTTTGATCCAAGACTTTTTTTCCCCTTCTTGAACCATCAAGATTAGCCATATCCATAGCTCAGAGGTGGCTAGAAAATTGGGCAGCCTTGTTTTAACAGGGTAAATATTGACAGGTTAGCATTGTCAGTGGTTTCAAGATGTCTTATTTTGGCAGAAGGCAGAAAGGTTGGTGCATCAGTGGAATCTATAATTTGATGTGTTTTTTTTTTTTTTTTTGGATTGCCAAAATATTTTCACTGACATGAGATAATTTAGTCTTAAACCAAGCACATCAATATCTCTGTTGTAGAGCAACAGGGAATAAGTTTATGTGCAGCTGACCTCATTAGGTCACATTCTGCAAGTTATGGAAACATAGCTGCCATCCGCGTTTTAGGCTCATTTATTAACCCAGAAACTCATTTAAAAGGAAAAATGGTCAGTTACCTCCTGTTATATTTTAACATGAAGACTATTCTAAGTAACAACATTCTCCTCTCGGTCTGAAACTATTGCTCTTGTTTTGCTGTGACAACGAAAGGCAAGTGTTGACTAAATATTTCAGCGATTCTGACTGTCGTTGGCCCATCAATCTCCGCACGCCGCTGCTCCATTCAACCACGCCCAATACGCAGGTGTCACCTTTGGTGAGTTCATCGTATTTAAGTAGCTGGATTTCCACTTTGTTAGCACACAGCTGTTCTTCGTGAGCATCCAGTATTTACTGCTGTCATGAACCTTCTCCTGGGAGTAGACGATAAGTATAATTGTAGCTTATTAGATTTCTACAGTGCTGTTTGAAGTTGTATCATTTGAAAAAGTTAAGCAAAAATAGGCTTTAAAACTCTTTGTGCTTTTATTTTATTTTTATTTTTAATATGTTTTATTGATTATGCAATTATAGTTGTCCCAATTTTCCCTGTTTGCCCCCCTTTGGCCTGACACCCCCTTTCCCTCTAGCAATCACCTCCCCCATGTCCATGGGTCATACATATAAGGTCTTTGGCTTCTCCATTTCCTGTCCTACTCTTTTTTTTTTTAATTTTATTGTTGTTCAAGTACAGTTGTCTGCCTTTACCCGCCACCTCAGCCATCCCCACCTCCCTCCCCTGATTCTACCCCCCTTGGCTTTGTCCATGTGTCCTGTATAGTCGTTCCTGAAAACCCTTCACTCCTTCCCCCATTACCCCCTCCCCTTTCCCCCGAACAAGGAAGCATTCCTTTGATAAGTACTATTGGCAAGTACTACTAATGCAAAGAAAAACATACAGTCTATTTTACTTAAATTTATTTAAGCTTGCTATTTTGTTCAGTGTTTTATTATTATTATTATTTTGGTCTTCTGCCACTTTCCAGAAACAGTTGATTCTCTTCGATGAAGAAAGAGATTCTGAAAAGCAGTCATTCCAAACAATCTCCAGAACACAATTTCAAGCTACTGGTCCAAACTATTTGGCACTTCAGGCAATAATTTATAATCCTCCATTAGACCCTGCCATTTGAAATCATCGCGGTTTTGTATTTTATCTTGAAAATTGTGTTCTCTGGGACTGCCATTCAAAGAAAAATATCCCCAAATGTAGATAAAACCAATCATTCTGTCATCCCCTGTTCGGCATCTTAGTGGAGATGATGGTGACAGATGAAAATTCTTTCAGAGAAGCATTGCCTCGGTATATCAACTCAAACACAACTTGTTTTGCATTGTCAGATAACAATGCCAACTGGAGAACGAAAAAATAAACACGGGCAGGGCCATCAGTGGAAAAGTCCATCGCTCAATTTCTACTGATAATAAATAAATGGAGGAAAAATATATATTCATTACATGGTTGAAAGACCCGAAGCCCATAACATTGCGAAATGCAATTTCCAAACATCCTGTGAGCATTTTCAGGGGCTGTAGCTGAATACCAATGGGGTGTTTGCTCATCCCCGAAGCCATGTTTTATCCCCCCCGCCCATGTTTCGGTACGGCACATTTCCTTTACTGATGCAGTTAAACATAAACCTCGCAAGGTGTGGATAACAGCTACTGTAATGCAGACAAACGTATTATAGAAGAGTGAAATTAAAGAAGCAAAGTATCTCTCATGGAGTCACCACTCGCATGAATGTTAAAGCATTTCAAACCTTCCAAATTAAAGAAGTTTTACTCTTGGTCAGCTGACATTGTTAGCAAGTCAAAATTACCAGGATTTTGCAATTACTTTCACAAAATTAGTTGTGAAGTGTCCTGGAATGATGAGTGTCAAATATAAAGAAGGGAAGGGTGGTCAAGGAACACGTATGAAGGGCAAAGCCAAAGTGGGGTAGGACTGAGGGTGGGGGGTGGGGGCGGTGGGCTCGGGGACAGTGGTGGCAGGAAAATGGAGACAGCTGTACTTGAGCAACAATAAAAAAATAAAAATTCACAAAATCCCTAAAAATACTGTTTTGCATTTTGAAGATTATATTCAGAATCTAAATACATTAACTGCATTTTTTTTTTACCTGTGCTGACCAGTTGTTAGTCAGACCAACAGCTGAAATGGAGAAGTCAGTCTTTGTGAATTGGATCCATCTCCAAAATAGGGCAATTGAGTGACACATGAAAGCAGAATATTTAAAAGACAGTGGGTACACTTTCAATTTTTACCCAACCGGAATTTATTTTCTCTGCCTACTATTTCATTTTCCTCAAACCGAAAACAGTAACCCGACTTTTAGTATATCCATGGAGTATACGACTTTTCCCATCTTAGTGTTTACAGTATCATTCTCAGAATTTTTTCCCACTCCTTGCATGCTGTAGTACATGGAGCAAAGGAAAAACGTCTTAAGGTCTGAGATCTAGAGAAGTCAGTTGAATCTGGGAAGGATTCCACTTTCTGATTTCTATTTGTAAAAACCCACGAAACTGGGCAACACAAGGACTAAATCTACCTCTCACTAACATGGAAGGAACTCAAATTGTGGCAGTGTGACAGGTTCCACCGCATCACTTGTCATTCAGATTTTCACAGGAAATTCTTGTTTCGGAGCATTCAACTTGGCTAACATGTCTGCTGAAAGGTCTTTGGCATCTCGTTATTGCCGCAAAATACATTTGGATCAACAGCAAAACAATTGAAATGAGAGCATTGCAGAATTTTTTTTTAATCCTCACCTGAGAGCATTTTTTCCATTACTTTCAGAGACAGAGCTCAATTGGTGGCCTTCTCCTACAGGCCTTGACCATGGATCCCATTTGCAAACTGGGTATGTGCCCTGACTGGGACTCGAACCTGTGACCTTTTTGGTCTATGGGATGATGCTCCAACCAACTGAGCCACACCAACCAGAGCTGTTATTTTCTTGAATTATAAAATTAAGAGACCATATAAAATCGCCTTTCAAATTAGGTATAAAAATTATTGTAAGAGATTTTTAGTCACCTCATTGATAGAAAACAAGATACAAAACTTTTCTCTTTTAGATTTGAAGTAACAAATCAATTCCATAAGAAATGGACTCTAATCCCTCAACTCCTTTGGATTGATGGCGCATGTTGTGTATAGATTGCAAGGAAACTGAAACTGTGTGTAGCCACAGAGATTAGAGAAAGAAGGCTGGTCAAAGATAATATGTCTGAAACTCGTCACGGAGCTCAGAGAGGTTGTGAAAACAGTCGAACAGTCATTTGAGATGGAACCGGGGCTCACCCCGTTTTTCTCTCACAAGTGTGCACGCTGAAAGTACTTATCAGAGAAGAGGATATCAATTCAGATCCCATTAATGCGAGCTGTTATAATTTGACCTGGTCTTTATATAGTTTAGTTTTATGCAACCTCTCAAAAATCAAAATATAGCCCTGGCTGGTGTAGCTCAGTGGATTGAGCGCGGGCTGGGAACCAAAGGGTCCCGGTTCGATTCTCAGTCAGGGCACATGCCTGGGTTGCGGGCCAGGTCCCCGTGAGGGCCATGTGAGAGGCAACCGTACATTGTTGTTTCTCCCTCCCTTCCCCTCTCTCTAAAAATAAAAATAAATAAAATCTTTAAAAAAAATCAAAATATAAAGACTATCAGAAAATATGTCTAACCTACTTGAAAGAAATATTTTTAAGTACCTTATCACATTAATTGACTTTATGTCACTAGATACTGCTGCTTACAGCTCATGAGGTCACGGTCTGAAGAGATGCTGAAAGGTTGTCTGATTTTAGCTCTCTGCCTCGTGCCCAGTGAAACGCTCTTCTACTCACTTTGCAGTAAAATCTTCTGATTAAAAAAAGGCCAGTCAGTACCTGAAAATATCTTGTGAGCAATTAGTTTTGTTGTCATTATTGTTGTTGTTGTTTCTCTGAGTAGAACAAGCCTATGTTCTTAAAGTATTCTATAATTCACATTTTCTCCCACATTTGATTATCCTGTCTTCTAATTAGTAGAGTTTGGAGGAGTCTTACTATGTATGTGCCTGCTTTTACTCAATATTTTTGTACAGAAATAGACCCTAATTGTATGTCATTGTTGCTTTATCTATTCCATTTAAAAACTAGTTGATTTTTGTTTTATAAAAGATCAAGGAATTTTCATTTTTATCTAATAATCTTCTGAACCATGCTGTTAAATTATATTATACTTTACATGAGTGACAAGTAACATAAATTTGACATGGATAATATATTGCGTATTTATAAGTAAATAAGATTGGTCGGGTTCGTGACTTAAGAATTCGATTTTATAATTTTATAAACATCCCTTTTATAGCATTATAGATTTATTTTCCCCCAAACTGTTAATAATTACAGGGAACACTGCCCTTCACTCTTTTGAGATCGAGTTGCTGATCAGTGAATTCAGAAATAGAGCGCTGTACAATGCTTCAAAATCACCCTGTTCCAGGAGCAGATCACATAAATTGGACTGGACTGGTAGAGCTCATAAAAGGCCTTTGAGCCAAATAAGCAAAGACAAATAAAACAAAATAAAGTAAAATGAAAAGCTGCTAGGGCAGCAACTGGAATTTGCTAAATGACTTTCTCTTACTCTTCTACATATAAAATTGACCCCTACTCGTCATGGAGAGAAGGGCGGGGCAGGAGCTTGGAAGACGCGCTGGCATTTCCTGCACTTTAGGCCGATGTGTCCCGCTCTGCAAAGTGAACTGGAACGATGACTGGGGAGAGAGGGAGCATAAGAAGTAAACTTAAGGTAAATAGACATTTAAGGCTGTTACTGGGTATGTTTGTTTAATTGAGTTTGCTTGTGATCAGGGTGTCCGGTTACAAAGTCAAAGAAGAAAATATGTAGAGAGTAGCACAGGGAGGAGTCGGCTTGGTGGCCCTCGTGGGTGATGATAGCAAGGCCGAAGCTTGCAGGGCGCGGAAGCAGTTGATGGTGGAGGACTCTGTGATTACAAAGCCGTGTGTCTCTGAAACATCTAAGGGTCTAGGGTGCAGTATTCATTTCCCCTTCAATTGACCTTTGACTCAGAAGCATTTGTTCTGTGTCTGAGTACACTAATTGGCATCTACATGTTAGTGTCACTTCCCTAGTATGGGACGTATTCATATTCATATTATTATTGCCACAGCCTCACCTCCAATGCTCCCTTACCACCTCCTGCTATGTGATGATGTTCTCCACCTGCACTGCCCAGTTTTGCAGCCACTAGTCACGTGTGGCTACTAAGCATTTTGAATGTGCCTAGTGTGTCTGAGGAACTGAATCTTTAACGTTAGTTAATTTAAAATTGAATAGCTACCTCTGGCTGTGACTGGGGAATAGCATTGTTTTGGCAACATCACAAGCTATATCACTTGGAACAGTTTACTGGGGCGTGTTGAGCCTCACTTTCCTGTGCTGGACTGACGGGAGAGAAACCTGTGAAAATTGACTGTCTGAGCGTGAGAGGTCCCACCTCTAGGGGGAGCCCGAGACCTTCTCTCAAATCTCTCAATCCTCCCCAAGCATAAAACCAGTTCCTAGTGAGAACCTCCCTACCCAATGAGATCCTGTTATTTAGGGTTGAGAATACAGATTAAAGCACTAATCAGTGAATGCAGAGCAAAAAGATAATGGTAACAGCATAAATGTTTGTTAATATCCACAGAACCAGCTTGGTAAGGAGGCATTCAATGCCGGATGCCCAGAGGAAAGAGAGGTGCTGGCCAGCTCTCTCCTCCCACCTCCAGTGCACCCTCTGTATTTTCTTCCCTCTTACCTCTATTCTAGGACAGGACTGAGATATTGAAAGCCCTAAACACTTAGACTATGGTGTCTCATTCATGTTTCATTACAAATGAAAACATTAGGGATATAAAGAGGGTCAGCAAAGTTTTTCCAAAAATGCAATTGCACTAAACACAATGGTGAGTCTGCCTTTTAGAGAGGTCTCTCTCTCCACCCAAGCACTTTCTTTGTTAATCTGAAAGCTATCGCCCTGTTTTGGAAAGCTCTCTTGGTCCTTTGGGCAGGCAATCCAAACTTGCAAGCCTCTGGGGGCAGTGAAGGAAGTCCTTTCTCTTATTCTCTCTCACTCATGTTTCTCAACTTTGAATCTGTCTCGTCTCCCCTTCTGAATTAAAAACAAGAGATCTGAGATAGGTTTTGGGAAAAGCAGGGAGGGAAGAACAGGTGGCCATAGTTTATGTTGTCCATTTAAGTCAGTGGTTCTCAAACTCGAGCAGCTCATCAGAATCACCTGGAGGGCTTGTTGAAACAGGGCACCAGGCCCCATTCCATAATGTTGGACTTAGTGGGTCTGGGAAGGGTCCAAGAATTTGCATCTCTAACAAGTTTTCAGGTGATGCTCATAATGCTGGTCTGAGGACCATAATTTAGGTCTTGCTTTGGAATTGAGGGTCTGAACTTGGACTGGTAAGGATATATTTTCTGGGTTCCTTTGCCAGCTCTATGTGGGCATATGGTGTATGTGTCTGTATTCCCAGGGAACTCTTAGAGAAGCAGCTATGGCTGAGGGCAAGATCAGGCACTTCTGGGTGCCCTGACCAAAATGCAGCCTTTGAAATAATCTTCCATGGGCTCTGGCTGGGTAGCTAAGCTGTTAGAGTGTTGTCCCCATATGCCAACGGCCGGTTCGATCCCTACTCAGAACACATACAGGAATCAACCAATGAATGCATAAATAAGTAAAACAACAAATCTCTCTTTCTCTCTCCCTTCCGCTCTAAAATCAGTAAATAAAAATTGAAAATAAAATAATCTTTCAACGCTACCCAAGAACAGAATCGAAATATTGCTTCTATTTTTCCACTCTCTGTTCTTTCTGCGTTGCTGCCTTTCATTAACTCCACCTTGGCTATCCTATAACTTTCCATTTTCTGAGCTGTATTTCAGAGTTAGAGATGTTGGCTGAAACAGAAAGAAGCCAACCAACTGCTTCCAGTTTAATGTGCCTGTAAGAGATAAGAAAACAGAACTGTCCCCTATGACCTCACCATTTTTTTCTGTGTCGTGGGGAGAGGCAAAGCCTAAGATAGTGGTGTCCCCACGATAGGTCAGCCCAAGCAACTTCCTTCTTCAGCATGGAAGAACTCAGGTTGATTTGAAGGTCTTAAGAGATCATGGAGAAGGGATGTGAGACTGCCTAAGACGATTTCCTAAACAGAGGAAGAATTAACACTGGGAAGCTGGGGAACACCTGCTTCTGTGGGGGCCGTGTGTGAATGGGCTGCTCATCAGGGTCCCTCGTGGGGTTTTCTCAAAATACTGCAACCGGGGCCAGCCTCACCCCCCTCAGGGTCTGATTCACTGGGTCTCGGTTCAGACATGAAGGACCACAGAAGACTTATTTGATATCACACGTACTGGCATAGTTGGGTTTGAAACTGATTTGCCTGAAATAACCTGTGCCGTTTTCACGTCTGCTTGCTGCCTCTTTTTCAGTTAGGTGACACTAATGATTCTCCCCCCAAAAGAGAAAAATCTATCTTCATCCCCCTCACTTAAAAATGGCAGCATTGCTGGTGGCTGAGATTGCAGGGAAAATGAAATTTTATCTTTTTGACCTTACCACAACACTTAAAAACTATAGAAACAGGAAGAGTGTATTATGCTTACCTCTTCGGTGAGAGCAGTCTGCTTTGGTAAATAGTGCACATATCTTAGGGCTTCAAAGACACACTTTGTAAAAGTCCAGATGTTCACAGACACTCCGCAATCCGTTTCAACCTTGGATAATTGCGCTCTTCTTATCCAAGGGCAGTTTCAACAAGATATGATGTATTTTGTTTTGGGTTGCTGTGAGTACCAATAGCTCAAGAAGTGCTGTTATAATAACATACTTTATCCTAGCTAGTGGCTGACCTCCAGGGAGCTCAAAACATTTTATTATTAGTGTCTTATTAGTTATCACAGCTGAGGTCTTTTGAAGGAGATGGAAAATCTTATTACTTCCATTGTACAGATAAAGCAGTCAAGGCCCAAAGGCTAAGTGGTTGTTTTGTAGCCTCACAGAATCCAGAGCTCTTGTGTTTCTGGGGTCGGAGGTCTGAGATTTAGAGATAAAGACAAAAACAAAAGTCTGCTGGTGTCTTGGTCATCTAATCTAAAAGATAGTGAAACTTTCTTTTTGGCAAATTTGTCCACTTGACTTTGTCTACTTGACTCGTAGAATAATAAAACATTTTCTTTTTCCTGTCACATTTTTGCTGTTATTTTTTAAGTTGCTTTAGGTATGAGCTATTAAATTTCAACTTTTAAATAGTTTAAGTTATGTTTTTCTTTTGTATATACAATCGCTGAATTCCGAGAAATCTCCTCTGTAAATGGGTCCTAGAAACTCTGTGCCACTCTGCGTATTTCCTCTTATTCTGTCCCGTCTTAATGACACGTGTGACTGCCTGTAAGTGCCAATAGTCCAGAAAAGAAAGAGGCAGCTGTAGGTCAGGCCCTTCCAGTATGTTCCCAGAGCACCCCTGGTCGTGTCTGACGTAATGCCCACAGCGCCACTCCGAAGTTACCTATTTACTTGTTTGAGTTCTTGGAAGGCAGAAACTATTCCCTTTATCATTGTACCCCAAATACATAGAAGAGAGCCTCATACACAGTAGACATGTGTAAAGGGAATTCATGCATCTCACCATGGGAAATGTAGCCCTAATGTTTCACGTCTAAGGGAGAAAAAACTCCCGTGGAACATGGGACGGCAAGCAGGACCCACGTGTGTGACAGTGGAATTTCCTGTGGGTAAATCAGGATAGTCTATTTCTTAGATTTAAAACTTGCTCATGCTAAAACCTCTCTCTCCCAGAATCAAAAGAACTTTTGATGCTGATGCCTGCCTAGCTGTTATTCCTTTGAGTTCTGCTTGGAGCCTATTGTCTTTCTATTTGCATATCTATCCTTTTGATGTGCCGCTTTGGGCGTCTACCACCTCATGTAAAGCTACCATCTATGAATAGTTAGTGAAGACCATTCTGATGTAATGTCCCTGAGAACAGCAATAAAAAGCTGGTCAAGACAATGATCAGGGCCTCTCCCAGATGATAAGGTAGGGGTCTCATCATCCCGGATTTTTCTACTCCTGTGTATTCCGTGTGAATTTATTCACGCGCCTGCCATGGCATACGAATCCTGCTGGCCAGAATTCACGACACATATGTTCTTAATCTATTCCACTTGTCTCTCTAGAAGTACTTTCAGTCCTTACATACTTTATTCTGTGCCTAGTAGGCTAGCCCTCATAGAAACCATCAAGGAACTCCCATGAGTTCAACCAGTAGGAGGCAGACACAGGAAAGTTAGGGCAGAAAGATAGTGGGGTTGAGGTAAGTTTCTTTTAGTTCCCTCTTTTCTGGCTTTCCATGGGTTAATGCTATCCATCTACTAAAAGCCACATGATGGTGTCCAAAAACATTCCATGACGTTTTATACAGAAATGACAGGTGTGGAGTTAAAAAAAAGTGAAAAGAGACCAAAACAGAAACATAAAAGCAAATCATTCAAATGTTATATATTCCAGAAACCCAAAACGTATACTAACCTGAGAGTCAGAAAACTAAAGTAATCGATATGGTTTGCTGTTAAAACACAGATCGATGAGACTTTTAAATTAGTTTTTATGTGCTCATATTTGCATTTTCACGCTGCTTTTATTTATCAGTGAACTATACATTTGTATACCTGAAAGAGACCTGCTTCAGACTGAAATAGGATTAGTCATCCTAAACAGATTAAGTTTTAATTGTCCTTTAGAAACTCCCTACAATCTCCCATCATCACCTGTTCCAGTCTCTGTGGTCAGGGTATAGTTATTAGAGTCACAGGGGACTTCTCTGCTATGGAAGATGATTTAGTTTCAGGTTATTTAGAGTTGACAACTTTTGAATCCTTGTTTTATCTTATACTCAATGGCACATTAATAACTGTATGATAAATCTCAAAGGCCCTCACAAATCAAAGATTCTTAGAGATGAAATACTGCCCAACTTGGAAACCCCACAGGATTTTTTAAAGCTTCGTCTCCAACATCCATCACCGTTGAGAGCACAGATGGTGTCTTCATTCTTCTGTGATCTTTGCAGCCCTCGGCAGGGAGACTGGCATATCATAGGTGCTCAGCCCATAATTGCCGGAATAATCTAAGGGGTCATCTAGTCACACCTTATGATTTAAAGCAAGAAACTTCTGTGCATAATTTCTGAGAGATGGTCATACAGCTTCCATTTGAAACCTTTTTATGTCGCAAGTCAGTTTCAATCCGCCTTGATAATCTTACTAAATTCTATCTTTCTTCTAAGGACAGCCTGTATATCTAGCATTGGTTATCCTGCTTTTCGCTTTTTACTTAAATCTTCTCTTCTAACTTAAAATATGTAGTTTTTTTTTCTTTTTCAAAGTGTCCTACAGCATAATGGTTTCAATTCATGTTCGTTTGATTATATTCCAGTTTGTCACTCTCTCTTTAACTATGACCCTAGATATAAACCTAGAGATTTGATCTGATCAGTATAAGATGTGACAAACGCTTTCTCTCATGTTCTGAAAACCATGCTTATTTTAATGCTGAATGAGATTCCATTGAGTTACTGCATATTGTCGCCTAAGTGAAAAGCCAGATGCTAGCATTTTTGAGAAAAGAAAGAGTGGTACGCCAAGCCACACAGCATCATCCACCTACCAACTAGAACGGAGGTCCCTCTTTAAGAGGGTTTATTGAGGTCTGACTCTCGATAGAGAGAGCTTCTGTTGTGTCACAGAGAGGCAAGGTGCTTTCTGGAAAAAACACATCATGAGTACATCAGTCTCTTTTTAATTTGTGCAAAAATGCATTCCGTAGACCATTACAGAAACCCAAATTTATAATGTGAGGAAGTAATGTGTACCAAGAGCAGAGATGACATTGAAGTTAGGTTTGCACACACATCGACGTTTTCATGAACCTTAAAGAATAGTTTGTAATGTCCATAAAATGGACTCATTTAATATTAGGGTGATAGCCACTAGTTAGAATTTAACAGATTTTCCCAGCCATATTTACTCCCTAGGAACCCATGACCTGATAAACTACACCTACTTACTTGACACTCCTTGCTTGAGATACAAGACAAAATGTTGGTGGGGGGTGGTCCCCTACTATTGACATGTGTGTTTAAATGCAACTCTGCCGATTGGATTGGGCTGAAGGAAGGGTAAAGCAAGACCAGAGGAAACTCTTCTTTGATTTGCCAGACGGAAAAGCTGATATTATTGGCCCTAGTACTTATTTAATAGGGAAAAGTAAATAACTACTGTATGGTGTAGACTTTTCATTTAGATAAAGAAAAAGCCAAAGTAGAGTCTTTATATCATACAGGAATGATAATGGTCAAGTTATTTAAATTTTTACAATAATTTCCTAGCTAAAAACTTCACATACTTATATACCATCATATTGACAAAGAGCCTATAAAAATGGGGCTAAAAATAAAATTTTACAACAAAATCTGTGCTTGAAATTCATTGTATATGATGAACCATTTACAATAGAAAGTTTTTCCAACTCTTTCCTCCAACCCAGTGGTTCCCAAACTTGTGGAGCACGATTCTTACAAGTACTCATTTAAAAATGCAGGTTCTCAAGCCTCATACCCTGAAATTCTAATTCAGTGAGCCTCAACTAGGGCTTTATAATCTAGAGTTTAGATCACATCCCTATGGACCCTCATGCAAGTGGTATTCAGCCCAGCCTTGCAGAAACACTGGATTCAAATGATCCTTAATGCATTTTCCTTGTAGTTGGTTTCCGAAATGTCTGTCCTGCTTTACCTTTAATGTGAACTTCTCAGACTAGTGGGTACTAATCAAAGAGAGGTGGGGAAGATTTATGGATTCTTTTTTTTTTTTCAAACCTGTCAAACTATTTTATTTGGTTTGAAACTAGTGTTTTCTAATTTATTTTTAGTTAAGCTGAAAAATGTTAATGCATCTTCTTTTCTTTTCTTTTTTTTAATGTATTTTATTGATTATGCTATTACAGTTGTCCCATTTCCCCCTCTTTATTCCCCTCCACCACCACCCTCCATTCCCTGCCCTTTAGTTTTTGTCTGTAGGTCATACACATAAGTTCTTTGTCTTCTACACTTCCTATACTATTCTTAACCTCCCCCTGTCTGTTTTCTACCTACCATCTATGCTACTTATTCACTGCACCTTTTCCCCCTCTCTGCCCCTCCCACTCCCCTGTTGATATCCCTCCATGCCTTATATAAATCCCTTTAACATTTCATATAATAAAGGCTGGGTGATGATGAACTCCTTGAACTTGACCTTATCTGAGAAGCACTTTATCTGCCCTTCCATGCTGAATGAAAGTTTTGCTGGATAAAGTATTCTTGGATGTAGGTCCTTGTCTTTCATGACTTGGTATACTTCTTTCTAGCCCCTTCTTACCTGAAAGGTCTCTTTTGAGAAATCAGCTGACAGTCTTATGGGAATTCCTTTGTAGATAACTTCCTCTTTTCTCTTGCTGCTTCTAAGATTCTCTCCTTATTTTTAATTTTGGGTAATGTAATTATGATATGCCTTGGTGTGTTCCTCTTTGGGTCCAACTTTTTTGGGACTCTCTGAGCTTCCTGGACTTCCTAAAAATCTATTTCCTTCACCAGCTTGGGGAAGTTCTCCTTCATTATTTGTTCAAATAAGTTTTCTATCCCTTGGTCTTCCTCTTTTCCTTCTGGCACCCCTATGACTCGGATGTTGGGACGTTTAAAAATGTCCTGGGGGTTCCTAAGCCTCGCCTCAGTTTTTTAAATTCTTGTTTCTTTATTGTTTTCTCGTTGGATGTTTTTTTCTTTCTGCTGGTCCACTCTGTTGATTTGAGTCCCAGTTTCCTTCTCATCCCTTCTCATTTGTTCAAGTAATTGTGACAATTTTTCGTCGAATTCTGTGAGCATCCTGATTACCGGTGCTTCGAACTGTGCATCTGATAGGTTGGCTATCTCTTCGTCACTTAGTTGTATTTTTTCTGGAACTTTGAGGTGTTCTTTCATTGGGCCATTTTTTTTCTCGGTACGCCTATTACTTTAAGGGGTGGAGCCTTAGGTGTTCACCAGGGCGGGGTAACCAACATCGTCGTGTTGTGATGCTGCCTGTGGGGGCGGGGCCTGAGAGAATAATGGTGCTTGCTCTGTTCTCTGCACCTCCCCAGCTACCCACAAGCAAGTCGGGCCCTTCTTTGCTGACTCCGGGGTGAGTGGATGGGCCCACACAGTTCCAAGTCCCTGTGGGTCTCCCCAAAACTCTCCTGTGAGGCCGGGAGTTCCTCCCGCCGCCGCCTCAACCCCCACAGGTGTTTTCAATTGGTGGTTTGAGGCTTTATTTCTCTGCGATGGTGGGCCGCATGGTCTGCTCCGCTCCCCAGCTTTTCCTCCTGGTTTATCTGAGCGAGAATGAGGGACCGCTCAGTCCACCAGTCTCAGCCCCAGTTTAGCCGAGTGCACCCGCTGCATTTTGGCCAGGCGTGCCCACCACGGGCCTCTCTCTGGGCGGCTGGAGCGTTGCCGGCACCGCTCCACAAACCGTGTCTTGCCGAGCGCTCTCCACCCGGCTCCGCCCCGCTTACCGGTCTGGATGAACATGTCTTCTTTAACTCCTCGGTTGTCGGACTTCCACTCAGCTCAGTTTTCTGTCAGATCTGGCTGTTTTTGTTTTCTTAAATTGTTGTTTTTCCTCTTTGGGTTGTGCGAGGAGGTACAGTGTGTCCACCTACGCCTCCATCTTGGCCGGAAGTCCTCTCTTTTCTTTTTTAAGATTTTGTTTAGCCTTGGCTGGTGTGGCTCAGTGGATTGAGTGCCAGCCTGTGAACCAAGGGGTCTCCAGATCAATTCTCAGTTAGGGCACATGCGTGGGTTGAGGGCCAAGTCCCCAGTAGTGAGTGCGTGAGAGGCAGCTGATTTATGGATTCTTAAATACCTTTATTTTGAACTAATTTTAGGCTTACAGATTATATATATATATATATATATATATATATATATATATATGTGTGTATATATATACAGATTATTTATTTAGCTTAATAGAGCTTGAGTCACTTCACATAATGATTGAAAGAAGGAATCATTATTATGTATGAATGGTGAAAATTAAGTTAAAATATATTTTAACACATGAATTTCTAAAGCTGATAGCAATAAGGAGTATACTAAGAAGGCATTTTCTCTTTATTATTCACATTAAATATGCCACTTTTATATTCTGAAAGCAAAATGAGATCCATAAATATGGTAATTATATTTAATACTATGTAGTCAATAGTTAAAAATTAAATACAGTGAAGGTGCCAAATTTTTCTTATTGACTACTAGTAAAAAAATACCTCCTCTATCGAAGACAGCTGCCACTGTTAGTTAAAAATTCCTACTGTGTAAATTGGTATTTAGGTACTTTCTGAAAAGTGAAAAGTGAGGTTTTTCCTACAATAGGCTATTATAGCTTCTTTATAACAGTTAAGACCTATCACATAAATCCTTCTGTGTTCTGGTTTACTGATCTACTCCATAAAGTCATTATGGACTACTGCGCCCATCCAGAAGCCCCAGGGTCCCTTAAAAATCTATTTCAGATTTCAGATCCTGCTGACAGAAGACACATGTTCTCCAAGCCCAGCTATAATGCATGAATAGGTACACTGATTTTAGCATTTGAAATTTTCATTTTATATAGCTCAAACTGGATGTAATTTTTGCTTCTTTTAAAAAAAATTTTTTTTGAAAAATTTTATTTATTTTTAGATAGAAAGGAAGGGAGGAAGAGAGGGAGGGAAACATCAATGTGTGGTTGCCTCTTGTGTACCCCCTACTGGAGACCTGGCCCACAATCCAGGCATGTGCCCTGACTTGGAATTGAACCAGCGACCCCTTGGTTCACAGGCCAGTACTCAATCGACTGAGCCACACCAGCCAGAGCTAGGTTTTTGTTTCTTAAAAATCATCACAAATGTTGGAGAGGGAGGGAGTGAAGGAGAGAGAGAGTTGGTGGGGTGGAGGTGATGAGGGAGGACTAGATAGGACTTAGATGGGCAAAACTTTAAAACACCTAGAAAACCTTTTTCCTAAATTGATTCCTGGATCCATTATAGCAACAACAAAGGTGATTGTCAGCTGAATATCCAAACACCTCTCTCCTTTCTGACATAGAATATTTGGATCTGCTGGTAAAAATACAGCAACCGATTTTGCCCCTTTGTTCTTCCAGGAGTTTCCATTGTAACAGACTTCAAGAATGAAGACAACTTCTGCTAACAGCAACACCAAGGTTGTGGGCCCGGTAAATAGCCGCCAGGTAATAACAGTGTTTGAGACAGAAGGATGACGGCTGGGCCAGTGTGGTCTGAGCGAGGAGGGGGTGCCCAGCGTGGTGGAGTGTGAGGTTCTATCCTTGGCTCAATTACTGGTTGGAGATTGGACACTGAACTTTAATCGTCTTCAGATTTGATCCATTTTTTCTGGAAGACATGGTAACAATGTCTGTATCTTCCAAAGGAGATCATGCACTAGTTACCTAAGAAATTACCTGTGCATGAAAGAAACAGTAATGGCTTGCTACCCTAAGGGTATAATAAGAACACATTTGAAAATGATTTGACTGAACTTCTGAGTACAGTTACCTCACATATAGTGAATTATGAAAGTAGTTCAACATGTGAATTTATTACTAAGTTGTAAATAAGTCCCTCAAGTGGTCTTGTCATTTTTTTATGATTTATTTCATAGTATTTGAAAAATCTGAAATGAGATAAATCATGGACCATGAAGAAAAAGGCCTCCATTCTGTATCTGGTCTTGTGATGTGCATGGATAATTTAAAAACCTGACATTACAAGGCATTCAGAGTAAGCAGGAAAATTCAGTCAAATAAAAAAGCTACCACTAATGTGAATTTATCCAAAGAATATTTCTCCATCCAACTGTATTTCCCGAAGGTACGAAGGTTGGATAGCTCCATAGGGCAGATGATGCGTGAACACACTGGTAGCAGAAACCAAGTCAAAGGATTCCAGGAACTTCTTCCATAGCTTGCGCCTCGTTTTCCCAGCCCACCACTGAGTATTCTGTTCTGACTCTGTCCATTACTGCAGCTCTGTACAAGCTCCACATGCAGCTGCTGTAGGATCTCCAGCAAGCGGGCTAGTCAGTCTTTGTCTTTATGTTGCCATCTATAAACAGGAATAATAATAATACCTGCTGCATAAAGCTGTTGCAAGAATTACTCCAATATAACACTTAGCAAGCTGACATAAAATAAGAGCCTCATAATCTTAACCATTATAATGTATATTTATGGTAATTATTATAATTAGGTGTCATTATTTCTCCCTATTAGTAGGCTTTTTGTGTCTTTGCACAGGAATTAATGTAGGACTTTTCGCATTGCTCTTACGGAAAGAATCAAGGCCCTGGATGAGTGGCTCGGCTGGTTGGAGCGATCCTATACACCAAAAGGTTGTGGGTTCGATCCCACTCAGGACACATACCTAGGGTGTGGGTTTGGGGCGCATATGGGAGGCAACCGACTGATGTTTCTTTGTCATATCAACGTTCCTCTCCCTCCCCCCTCTCTCTCCCTGTCTCTCTAAAATCAATAATAAAAACATATCCTTGGGTGAGAATTAAAAAAAGAAAGAAAGAATAAAGGAGTGATTGAAGGAATAAAATAATGATTGGGGAATAAAGGAAATCCCTTGAGCTCGAGGGAGCTGTTATACTAGAAGACAACGTAACCGAAGTAATGTACTTCTGCAGTCCCGTGATATTTATGATTTCAGGCACTGCCCCTTTATTTACTTATTCAATGCTTTAGGCATGTAGTTATGCTTCTTGAGAAGGTAACTGACTCTCTTGGACAAAAAGAGCTTCTTGATTGGGATAAAACATTGGGGGTAAGGATAATTTGTCTAGGGTATATTCTGAGGAGCACCATTTAGTTTAAAAAAATTCAGAAGCCAAGGAAATAAAATGTTAGGGATTAAAGTGGATTCAAACACTCACAGGCTGTTCCCCGGGGAAACCAACACAATATCAACAACCAGAACAGTCAGAAGAATTTAAGAATGGCCACAGGATTGGTGAGATAGGGCCCAGGAGGTACATAAGTGCTATAAGAAGGAAGTAAAAAATAGCTCAGGATTTGGACCGGAAGGAGTTGAGAGAAGAGAGAAGGGTTCGGTGACATCGGGAGATGGTCTGGGACCCCCTGCTGAAAGTGTCTCATGGGGAACAAACTCTCATTCTGCTAGCTCTTCCTGTCCCCAAATTCATCTCAAGATTTCCAGAGTTATTCCAACTAATTACCCATGTATCTTTAAAAATGCAAATTAATGAGCATTGGACATAGTGGGACGAGATATTAGACATTCAAACTTTCGTTCTAATTATGTTTTCCTCTACTCACTCTTCCCAGCCTCCCCCCCCTCAGTAAATAGCAGCGCCGCCCTTCCAGTTACTCAGGACAAAAACCCTGGAATCAGCTTTCTCTCTCAGTGTCTAATCTATCAGCAAGTTAGTAAGCTATTCTGTCAAAATGTACATCGTGTGTGACCACTTCACCACCTCCCCTACTTCACTCAGCCCAGTTCCTGATCATCTCCACCCAGGATCATCGAAGAGTCTTACAACTGGTGTCTGGGCTGCTGCCATCGTCTCCTTGGGGCTAATGTCCTCTCCTTACAACAGTTAGAAAGACTCAGTTAAATTAAGACCCACTAAGCTATTCCTTTGCTCAAAATCCTTAAGAGTCTTCTGTACAGGGTAAAATGTGCAGTTCTTTCAATGACCTACAAGACCCTCTAAGATCTTACACTGTACCCCACCCCACACCCTTTGCCTTACCCTGGTCTAGGCATGCTCCTACCTCAGGACTCACGTCTCCTTACTGTTCCTTTGCCTAGAATTCTCCCCAGAACAATCCCTCATTTTCTGTAGGCCTTTAATCAAATGTCATCTTTCCTAACCACTGTACATAAAATGGGAAGCCTGCACTCTTCAGATGCTACCATTTCCTATTCACGTTCTCTGATTTATTTTTTCTCTTAACATTTATTATCACACCCCATATTCATATATTTATCTTATTTACTATTTATCTTTCCTACAGAAATATAAATGTCAACAGAGCCAAGATTTTCTGGTTTATTGGTTTTTGTTGTTGTCGTCGTTTTTACTATTATATTCTCAGCATCTATAACATCTGCTACATAGAAGGTCTTCAACAAATAGTTTCTAAATAAAATTAATGATTTAACTATCTTAATTATATGGTTTATTGCTTAAAATCCAGCTGCAGTAGCTTCCCTAGGGGCCTTTGGTATGTCTCTTTGACATCTGTTTGTGTTGGGGTATGGACAACTTTAATATAGAAAAGCAATTTGAAATTGAGGTCTTGGCACACAGGAAAGCATTAATGAATCCAAAAATGGAAAAAGGGAAAAGTGGGTCTGAGTACCTAGAAGGTACACTGAGGATATCGGTCACCTGGGTGACATTACCAAGAGGTACAAAAAAAAATTCAAGGACATTATGAGAAAAGAACATGAAAAGCATATTTTCTCAATTTTATATTTTGCCTTATACGGGCTACCATTTCTTCCTCTTTCCAGATCAGTAAAGATTCTCAAAAGGGACCATGGAGCTCCCATGCTTCCAGTACTTTCTTCAGAAATCGGGTTCCATATGGCAAGCCCCGTGGCCTCACGCTCACCATTGACCCACTCCGCAGAGCCCAGAGTGCCAGAGGGAAGTGAGTGGTAGATGAGGGTCTGACATTCCAGGATATTTGTGCAAAAGCAGAGCTCCATTTATCATGCCTGACCCTCTCCACTCCCAACCTTTGATTAAGACTTTATTCTTGCCCCGCCTGCCTGGAAGATTCCAGTGGCAGGATCTGAGAAAAGGCTTCGTTGGGACAGGGCAGGGTTAATAGCCAGTGAAAAATAGAAGATAGGCACGGAGATAGGGCAAATTGTCCTTGGGTTGTCATCTTCAGGGATACCTGTAAAAAGCTAATTCTTTCTTTTTGAGTAGTATAGTACAAGAAAGGAAAGAAAATGCCCGCTTGAGATGATAGTGCCTGCAGGTGGGGGGAAGACACCACATTTTCACAGATTATTCTGGAACTGCCAGATAGGAAACTCTTAGCTGCAGGCAGCGACCTACCCATTTGTTCACCTTTATCCTCCGTGTTATTCAATCCAGCCTCTAAACTGGATAGTAAAGAGTAAAGGTAGGAGAGAATAATTAAAGCACAGACCCGTTCCAGAGCCCTTCTATTACTAACTTGGATTATCTTAACATGATTTTAGTTGCATTTGTGATCTTTATTATTCAAATACTGATGATGTAATGCTTGAAATTAAAGGAAGTAAAACAAATGAAACATCATTCATCAGAAAAATTATCCAGCACCTGGAAATAGGCAAAAGATAGTAACGGTGATTTGTTTAGCATGGTGCTGCACTTGAATTTCCCTCAGCATGGCTATTTTATAGTTTTGTAGGTACAGGGGTTAATTTGTTGATTTTTATCTTGTACATTCAAATGCTCAAATAATATCTGTCTAATAGAATAGCCTCTATGTTTATGATTTATTATACTGTAAGTCACCAAACTAGTTTTGTATCTAGCCCTTTGATTTACCCATATACATATTTCTAGCTTTTCAAATGCTCTTTGTACTAGTTTTAACATCTTACTGGTTCCCTTATTAGTTAATGACTTGAATACAATCCTTGACTTGTTCATTTTACCTTTGTATGAGAGTTATACTTTTAACTTTCAAAATTGTATTGTAACACTCTAATAATTTTTATTAGCTTTCATACACCATCCTATATTCTCCCGAACTTCTCTAATGGGAGTAATTTCGTTGGTAAATGATCTCTTGCTTATTTCAAAAACTGAAACACTACACTGATTATGTGTCTTCCTTGTTTTCCATAACTACATCACCCATACTTCCAAATATTTATATGATCAATTCTCATATATTCATAGGTCCCAAAATCCTCGCTGGCCTTCTTAACTGTAACAAATTATTTGTCCAAGTTAGTTTTCCTGAAGCTACTTAATTAAGCAGTAGGTAATTAGAAAAAAATGTATTTAATGGGTCAGATTTCTTTTCCTCTATCCTTATCACTCTGAAAACAGATATCTGAGTCAAAATATATGAGACTTTACATTGATAATACACTAAGTTCAACATAGAAAAAGATATTTTGACTGTCCTAGTAAAGGGTTAAATTAAATGATGCAATAATGGCACACAAAAGCAATAACATCATTGAAGGTTACGCTACAAAAAATTTAAAAAGAACAAAACTAAAATGGAATATAGACATATAAAACAGTTTGTGAAAACAGCCATTGTTCTGCTTGTCACCACTACGCCCACAACACGACACTTTCCGAGGGTGACGGTGGGCAGGTTCAGGGCATTCGCAAACACAATTTCTTCTTCAGGAAACCTTTTCTTCTGATTGTGGTCATTTTTGTCATTATTCAGAACTTTATCAAAGGAGAGTCATAATAATAAAGTGAGTCATTTCTAAAGATTATTATAGATGATTATAGTATTCTACAAATTGTTATTATTTCTCAATTATTCTTTCATGCAACTTCACTCTTATTTTTACCAATTTTTTTCTAAAGGATAGAGGGAGATACTGACATTAAAAGAAATAAGGTAAATGAAATGAGAAAATGGGTATTGTCACATAATAGAGTTTAGGAATACCATTTTTTCCACATGCTACTGAATACATATTGGTGTTGGCTAATATCATTTAGAAAATTGTTAATGTTCCTCTACACCATAGTAGGCACATAACAGAGAATATAAAGTTAAGAAGAAAAAAATGTAGATGACACAAAGTTTCATTCCTAGTGAGAGTTCCTGTAGTATGGTACTTAATTCAAATTAGAAATGTAAAATCTTGTTCATCTGGTACACCACATTTTTTTCTGTACAAATTTCAGATAAACCCTAAAAATTAAGTTAGTTGTTCAGTCCCTCTTCATGTTCCAATGGGTCATCCTTTAAGTTTAAATTTATGAGTATTTTTTCTTAACAAAAAAATTAGTTTGTGACGGAACCACCATCATCGATTTAGACAGCTTTAAATATTAACTAGCATAAGCTAAAACCTTGTAAAAATTGAGGTCGGATTTGGCTCAAGGTCACATTAATATATTGCTCATCTTTTACTAGTGCCATTTGCTGAATATTACCTGGGGCTGCATTTTTAGCCTTCGCTCTGGCATGGCTGAGATTAGATGTGACATTTCTTGGCCAGAATAAAACACGAGGTCGATTCTCAAGAATATAATACTATGTTTTCCATGCAATTTTTATTTGCTTATCTATAGTACACAGGCAGTTTATTTTAAAGCATGGGACTTATAAACCACTACTAGCACATGCTGAATTCTTCTCCTTAAAGGATGCCTCCCCATATTGTCCCAGCCTATGTGACCACTTCCAGGGTCCTCAGCAAAATCCCTGAGAAAATAACCACAGTGGAGGTCAGCATTCTCCAGCTTCTACTGAAAGAGGTTGAGGGGGTTTATTCTCCTACTGCCTGGGGAGGGTTATAGCTCCATCACGGGGAAAGTTTCCCATTGAGATAATGTTATAAAGGGTGACTGGTACATGTAAATCCACCAGAACTATTATTCAACTCTTATAAGTAAAATGAGATTCTGTAGAACTCAAAACAAGTATCAATTATTTATAAAAGTACCTAGGAAAACAACTGATGGTAAATTTGTAATAGGAAGAACAATTTTGAAATATTTTGAATTATACACAATAGTTTATTTTTACCTAAAACCTTGAAAGAAAAAAGTAATAATAAAATGATGATGATGATGATGATGATGATGATGATGATACAAACCCACCTTTGGCCTGCGAGCCAGCTTTGCTCTCATAATCCCCTAGTTACATCCCCTTACTCTGAAGGAGAGTCAATTAGTCAATGAAAACATGAAACTATAGCTGAAGTTTTCTCTGAAAGATATGCAAGGCTTATAAAATTCAGGCATTTTTCTAAACCAAACATGGATACTTACTACTTAAAATTAAGTAAAAATCTTAAAAATCACTAATAATTTCCAAAACAAACTGTCAACTTAAAAATTAAAATACAGTTACAATCTCTTCTTGGTATGGCTATTGGTTCTGAGCTACACGGCACAGAATATGCCAAATATACAGTTATGGGTTTATTTTGTTTTAAACCAGGTCTTATCTAAAAAGGCACACCTAGGGGTGGGTTTAGAATCCTGCTTATAGGATTATATTTATCAGTAATTTGGATTATTTAAAAATTTGAAAATAATGCCCTTACTCCTTGATATAAATATTATTTACAAACAATAAATACTATTAGGAGAAACTCAACAAGAGGCCAATAAGTACCCATTTCCTTCTGTATGCAGCTTTCTGTCTGGGTAGGTATCTGGGAAATTTTACTATATGTTGAAGGAGACTGAACTGTGTGCTACTTCAACTCTATTAAATAAAGTCACTGTCGATATTTGGGTTGAAGCTACAGAGAGCTTATAGCTCTTTATATCTATAAGGAGTGCAATGAGCCATCCAAGCTAAGTCAGCAGAGAGAGCATTTACTAACGAAATGATTTTAGAGACCCATTGACTTGATGGATGTCTGGGATTGTATAGGATAGAGGAGCCCATGATGAAAATGGAACAGATCTGAAAGTCTTTAACAGGCTCCCTTATCCATCCCGGCATGGTTTATTAGCATGGCACAAGCTCCCCGGACTCTCTCTCTCTCTTTAATGATACTGTTCTATGAACCAATGAATGTTTTCATTTGGAAAATAAGAAAGCATTGACATATTATCTGAACTGTGGTTTCTCTAGTGATGCCAAGGGAATAAATATGCTAATTCTGTGCTTTGAGGAATGTACCAGGTAAGGCCCATTACTTCACTGATTTCAGTGGATACGAGGCGCAGGTGAGAAAAGGTTAACATTAGATGCCTTGGAGTATTTCACGAGGCAAAAGTTATGACTTAGAAAATGGGAAATTTCAGTGACACTCTGATATACTTTAAGATGGTGATTTTCTTATGGCATTCTCCCAAATAAAGTTTAACTTATTCTTTGTTCATTTTGATACCCGAAGCAATTCATCTCAAACCATTGCTTGGTTCTTTATAAACAAAGCAACTACTATGAAACACTGCCACATAAATCTTGAAACGTTCACAAAATCTTATACAAATAATTATTTTCCATATAGGAGTAAAAGATAATCTTCTTCATATACACATGAATGTACAAAAACACGTTCTTCACGGAAACGGTATTTCCTTGGGCTTTTAGAGCAGGAATTAAATAACAGCAGAAGAGCTAACTGGACAGATTCTTCCCTGGCTTTAAAACTGGAACGAAACAACTCTCAACATTTGCAAAACATTCCTTTATTATTAGAAATAAATTATTTGTATAAAAATTGCATGCGTCAACCATGGCATTTATTTTTAGCACAACCCAGGGCTTCAATCCGGTCAGCCATTACAAGAAACAGATTCATTGTCTTGTACAAGTTGAACAATGTGGGACAGAACAGGAGTTCTCACAATCACAGAAAAATACTTACAAGAGTAACATCAGACATGGTTTATTTCGACAGCATTGTTTTTCACAAGCTAACATTAGTTTTCCTTTTGTGGTTTATTTTTAACTGCTCATGAGTAAGTGATACTTTAGCTTGACACTCATTGGTTGTATTGTAGAACACGGGTTTCTTCACTCTCTGTTATTGAGACTTTGGGCTCATGGCTACTTTTTGTTCCTTACAAGATTGCCTATTGATTTGATTGATTGTAGTCTACAGAGATCTCCAAGAGTGAGTCTTTGGTGGTGTATGTTCACTGTTTTAGATCACATACCAGATTTCTTCGTATTGTACCATTTCCCTGTTTCAGATTGAATGATTGCTATAGCTGATATATGTTGTCTTGGTAGAGGAAGCTGTTAAGAGAAATTAAGAGAAATTAATAGTATATAATAATAAATTATTTTGATAAAATAATCTTAAAATTTAAACTTCATAATGACTATTATTATAATGTTCACATTTTACTGTAATATTATTTTAAACCATCTAGTAGGAATTCAATGATTATAGGAATCAACATGAAGCAGCTATTTTAATCTGTAAAACCAATACTTTCACTTACAGTATAGGTATTTAGCAGAACACCAAAAATGGAACAGTTCTAATCTTTAATAAATTTAGATAAATTTAATTAAATGTATATTTTGATTAACAAAGATTTGCAGTACAAAAATTGAAAGAACAAATAAATTATCTATCTTGGAGTACACACCAAAAAAAGGTTTTTTACAACCTCAATTAAATTCTGTGAGTCTGCTTTGGTAACCAAAAAGGGTTACTGGTCATAATTAGCTGTACTTTGAAAATGAGTATATATTCCATTTAAAAACAACACTTGAAAACTCTAAAAGGAAAAATAGTAAAATACTAAGTACATAGAATATTTGTAAATATTAAAGTAAATGATTGTTGTCAATACATATTTATGATCTGCTTTCATACAAAGGATACAAATAAAGATGTTAAAAAATAAACTCAAAGAATGAATAGATAATTGTTCTAGTACCAACTAACTATAAGTAAAACTCAATATTAGAAGATTATTAGAATGACATGAATAACAAAATATTCTAAGTCAAATTTACATTCATATTTAAATTTCCAGTAAATCTAAATCCAAACAATTCCTTTGGGATTTTGAAAGATGTGATGGAATAAATACTCTGTTCTAAAATTCAAATGTGAGGTTCTGTGTTTCAGTGGAATTCTGGAATGAATAATCAGAAGAAGAAATATATGGGAAAAATGCAAAATATATATGTATTTCACTATATAAATCCAATTCAGGATGAAACAGATTTTTAAAGAATTATTTAGTTTTATATGGAAGCTGAATGAATAATAAAGCAAGACCCTTCCTTACATAAGCAATCTACAAGAGACTCACTTCAAATCAAAAGACCTACAGAGACTGAAGTAAAGGGATAGAAAAGAGATTTCATGAAAATGGAAATGAGAAAAAAGCTGGGATAGCAATACTTATACCAGACAAAATAGATTTTAAAACAACGACTATATAACAAGAGGCAAAGAAAGACCCAGCAATTCCATTTCTGGATATTTAGTCAAAGAAACCCAAAACACTGAACCAAAAAGATATATACATCCATATGTTAACTGCAACATTATTTACAGTAACAAAGATAGGGAAGAAACCTGTGTCTATCAATAAGTGAATGGATAAAGAGGTGATACATAATGAAATATGAGTCAGCCATAAAAAAAGAATTAAATCTTGCCATCTGCAACAACATGGATGTACCTAGAGGTTACTGTGCTGAGTGAAATAAGTGAGACAGCGGGAGAGAGTGCCATATGATTTCACTTATATGTGGAATCTAAAGAACAAAATAAATGAAAAAGCAGAATAGAAACAGACTCATAGGTACAGAGAACATTTGATGGTTGCCAGATGGGAGGGGTGTTGAGGGGATGGATGAAGAAGCTGAGGGATCAAGAAGTACAAATTGGTGGTTACGGAATGGTCATGGGGGTAGAAAGTACAGCGGGGGAATAGAGTCACATTGAAATATCTCTGTGTGGCGTCAGAAGGGGACTAGATCTACCAGGGTGATAGCTTAGTAAGTCATGTAATGTCTGATCACTGGGTAGCACACCTGAAACTAATATAATACTGTGTATCCACTATCATTTTAAAAAATCAAGTAAAAAAGGAATAATTTAGCTTTTGAACATTGAGTAAGGAAATTGTAAAGCTCTCCCTCTGACATAACTGGCAATCAGACTCATTTCCTGTTAGTGCACATTACCACTGGTGTTGACCAGACAAGGTTTTCAGAGACTGAGATCATGCAAAGTGCACCGTCACTAGCATTAGCACTGGGAGCCGGAAGACATGCTAATTGTAGACATTTTCACCATTTTTGATAAAATTGAATATTAGGAGCTTCATGCCAAAATAGGTGACATATCTGCTTTCTTATCTACATTGTTCACACTTCTTCTTGGTTAGTTTTGTGGCACAGTGGAGAGGAAGTATATTTTAGACCTGGTGTTAAATTATATCGTTTCCTACAAAATGAGTGAAAAAAGTTTACTAAGCCAGGTCACTGGTCCTCAGTTTCATCACTGGTCAAAAGTCTAAAATATTGAGTTTTTGTGGATGTGGGGGCTGCTGTTGTCTGAGCAAATCAAGATGGAATCCTACCCTTCTACTTACCCCACCCGCAAGGTAGGTGTCCACTATATTTGTTTTGGTGTGAAGTGAAACATAATGATTTTTATGCCCATTTACTTTTATTTTATTTTTTATTTCCAATTTATATAATGCTTTCATATGCCTCCACATTTCTTCAAAGAAAATAAAATCTGTACTTCAGCTATGTTTTTGATGGACTTTCATAAAGCTTTGTACACAAGATAAAGAAAAATTGTCATAAGAGTTAGAAAAATGACCCTCAAAAAGGTTGTTCAATTTCGTGCTTTATTCAGTATATTCAACAGTAACTAAAAATATAGGACATATTTATCAAACTTGTGGGAAGCTAGAAAGCGAAGTTATGGTTGAAATACAAGAACAATTGTCAAAAAGATCCTAAAGAAGAAGATACTCAGATGTTTATTCAAAAGAAAATGACTTGGATCAGACCATCTCCAAGGATCATTCCAGCTTTAAAACCACAGCTAGTTAAAGATCCATACTTCATTTTTTTAAACTCCTAGAAGTGAGCACAAGGGGAAAAGGTGGTAGAACTCTATTGAGAATTGAGACTATAATTTAGAAAAGAAAAGCAATCTTAATAATTCTAATGTTTAGAAAAAGGAGTCCAAGGCTCAGGAAACTGATAATTTAGTCAACATGAAAATAATGACATGGCAAAAGCCTTGTGAATGGCAGATAGTTTGCAAGGAGTTTTATCACAGAATTATTCCAGAGCAAATTGAATCAGAGAGGTACATGTGAACTAGCGGACAGGGTTTGACAGTGGCAATAAATATGTGGACATTAGTTTTAGAGTCCAGCAACAATGAATTTTCTGTGCACACCACACTGTGCTCATAGGCTAGAGAAAGCACATCTACTTCTGGCAATAGCTTTTTTCATGAATTATTCATAAACGTAGCTGGGGAATACCATGTTACACCCATTTGTTAATCAGGTACAGTTGATAAAATTCATATATGTATAAACTTCGTTTCTAACTCCCTTCCTGCCCTTCCAAGACTTTTCTGTTTGTTTGAAATGTAGTTTTCTGCAAATTCAGTAATTAACATGGACCTGTTGGTCCCCCTTCCAGCTTCACATTACTTGTCTTTTTTTCTGTGTAGTTTTTTAATCTTTAAAGCCTTAAATAAGTGACCAGAATCCCTGGCATTGACAAGTCATCACTGAGATGAAGTTTCTAAGTATGATGGGCTAGTGGAGCTGCTCCGTGGCCATGAAAGAAAAGGGTTGTAGATTACATGTGTACCAAAAATACACAGTTCCTTGGTCAGAAAAAATCCCAACAATAGAACCATAGTCATAACTATTAAAATCCTCAACATCATTTTTAAAAAAGAGGGATTCTAAAACACTAGTTTTTGAATTTAAGTCTTCTCTTTTCTGTTAACCACAGACAAATCTATATTTTCATGGCAACGATGTTATATTTACCTTTATACGATGATTTGGAGTTTACAAAACACTTTTTTCACGTATGGCACTGTCACTTCATTGTAGTAGTGGTGACTTATCCATAGTCTGGTAGCAGAAAGCACGGGACTGCAGCCACAGGGAGACTGCTCCAGTGCATTCAGCAGCTGATTTACTGAGAATAGACTCCGCCCGTGGCAAGAGGCAGAGTTTTAAATCTGAGGTGGTATTGGGGCTAACTACAGATATTAAATGGAAAAGCCTTTTCCAATGTTCAGTTATACTTCTAAAAGACCTGATTCACTTTTAGAAGACACATATTGCATTTAAGCTATTCAAGTTATTGAAACATTTAGAGAGTTTATGCTTTTAGAAGACTTTTGACTCCGTCAAAACTACTGGTACATGTAGTAAAGATAACGGGGAGACGGGGGTCCCCGATACTAGTCATGTAAGTGAACAAAGGTTAACCATGTTCACCTGAAGTGGGATTGTGCAAGGATGTGTGAGGAGCTCATGCACTACCTCTCCTGAATGTGCAAACTATAATCACTTTATCTGGGCACAATTTATTCAAATGCAAACTACTCCTATAAAAGAGGAATACAATACATTTCCAAAGTACAATTTAACCTATTTTTAGGTAGTAATTGACTGGATCTTGATTCACCTGTTTAACCTCCTTTATATTCCAAAAGTGAGCATGTGACTCCTCCAGAATATTATAGGCTTACTTTCCATACAGGACTCTTGATTGTAATTTTTCATTCTTATTTCAGAGAAAACAGGGAAATGTATACATGCTATATAATTTCCATTTTATCATCGACATAAAATAATAGAGGAAAACAGAAAATGTATGAGACTTAGTTCTGTAATGTGGGGTTAGTCTTTAGCAATACTCAAAATTTTCCTCTTCAGGGAACCTATTTATTTTTTAAAAAGGTGGAAAAGTTGATGAATTTTTTTCTCACCACAGCCCACAGATGAGTCTGGGATCACTGGTTATTTATTCCATTGTAATAGGCTGCTCCTATTTGCAACCACAGTTTATAAAGCTTTCTGGATTGAGGCTAAAAAACGAGTACAACTGTAGATGCTGGTAGATCACACTGAGCGTCAGTGTTCAGAGCGACTCACTGGCTAACAGCAGTTTCCTGTCATCCTACAACAGGTTTCATCTTCCTGTACTGATGCTCTCAAAGCAGAAAAACACAGAGAAGATTCTGCTCTCAAATCATAAGCATTCACTCTGATGACTTTGAGAGTAGCTATAGTTCATCTTTTGCTAGGATCCCAAATAGGCCCATTTTTAGTTAATTGCTTACCTACAATCAGAGCTGCCTATAATATGTTTTTTAACCATAACCCATTCTTACTGTGCCTTATCTTGCAGTTTCTCATGTTGGTAGAAAGGTGAATATATGGAGAGTGTTTGTAGATTTCTTAAAAAGCTTCTTTCTTTACAGGTGACTAAATTTGGTATCAGTGAGTGAAGGTAATCTTCCTAGAGGATCTGGCCAATAATTTTAAAAAGTCTGAAGTAATTGAAGCCAATAAGTTTAATTAATGAATATTTATCTTCTAAAGATATATCTGTATATGGGGCATTTAGAGTAAATAATGTTCATCTGAAAATCTTGTTCATTTGAAAATAATATTCATTTGAAAATCTTGATGTAAGAGAAGGTTTATAAATCCAGTGAAGAATATAAGTTGTTATTATAATTAAGGGAGATAAAATCAACTCTTAATCTTCCCTGTATTTCATGTCAAAAATACAGAGACTAGGGGAAACAGCCTTCTGGAGGAATCTGAGAGGAGGACAGTGTTTGTGCATAAGGTTTTAGCCTTAATTATTAAATACCTATGTTGTACTTCCAGAAGATAGGAAGCCATCTAATTGCAAGTACATTTGCTTTTATTTATTTTTGATCCATCTGAAGAACTAGTAATGTGATGCTGGTTATTTTTGTTTGTTTGTTTGAACTACACTCAGTTTTCTGTTGCTTTTACAATACAAATTTTCATCTATTTGCTACTCTTCCATAAATACCAAGATGAACTGAATACATAAGTTAAACTCTCCTGGATTAGCCTGGTACCTGTGTATCATTAAAACATTCTTCTTTGGGGGTGGACTATAGAGAAGAGGAAGGTAGACAAGGAGGGAAAAGCCTAATGGTGGTTGTAGAAAAGGATTCTATTTTCAGCATCATGAGGCTTTCAGACAAGAGTTCTTATTATCTTAATATGTTCAAGAAGGGAAATCAAAGGAAGCCAAAGAAGGGGAACCACTTGGGGGAAACAAGTATTAACCTCACCTGTCAGGTAAACAGTTTTCTTATTTCCCTAAATATTCAAACAACATTTATTTGTATTAGATAGTATGTTCTATAAATATTAGGTAATTGTCAATGCTGTAAAAAGCAACCAATAACAAGCAAAGATGAAAGAATTGTTCCTAATTACTAAAAGAGAATTTTATCTTTGGAAGATAGTTCCAAGTTTTAAGCCCTGTAATGCCTCAAAAGAGAGACCTGAGTGTCACACTTTGGAAAGAGATTGTGTGTGTATGTTCACGCTCTGGAGGAGAGCCATGCACCTTGAAATAATGTGGTTCTAACCAAGCGGTTCTCTCAGCCATGATGGTCTCACAGTGCGCAAGCTCCATCGTGCCCCTGGAACCATGTAGCACAGTCCCCAAGACTAGTAGAAGAATGTTCAACGTACATCTATTAGGAAGTGCTCCCGCTCTTGACCATCGGAAAGTCTACGGATGACTTACTGTTGGTTTCAAGACTCTCACAGAGTTCACTTTTCACCTCGCCATTTGGTCTGTCATTTCCTTTTTGGATCAGTTTGCTTTGCATGGTGGCAGCTGTCACCACAGCCTTGAAACTTCTTTTGCGTTTTTGAACGTTCTGCTCTGGATGAAAAATTATAATATAAACCTTGGGCATATAGAGCATGCCCAGAGACACCGAAGCACTTAAGCTCATGGAGACAGTAAGTGTTGTTGTTTGGATGTACATCTGAAGGGAGGAAAAAAAAATTAATGTTGGTAAGCTTGATGTAAGATAATGCAAATAACAATCGTTTCCTGAAATTATTCCAGCTTCTCTGCTAAGTTTGCATGAGAAGGTTCTTATTGAAATTGCCCTTAATTATAGTCAAGAATTTTTGTTGTTTTTAACTCTATTTTTATTGTTGACACTATTACAGATGTCCCCATTTCCCTCACCCCTTTGCCAAACCCGCCCAGCCTCCCCCACCCCTACTTCCCTCTGGCCACCAAGACACTGTGGTCTGTGTCTTTGAGTTTTTTTGTTTGTTTAATCCCTTCACCTTCATTCATCCAGTTCCCCCCTCCCCTACTGCTCTGACAGCTGTCAGTCTGTTCCATGTGTCCATGTCTCTGTTTCCATTCTGTTTGTCATTTTTTTGTTCATGAGATTCCACATATCAGTGAGATCACATGGTGTTTATCTTTCTCTGACTGGCTTATTTCACTTAACATAGTAATCTCCAGGTTCAGCCATGCTGTTGCAAAGGGTAAGATTTCCTTCTTTTTTATTGTCATGTAGTATTCCGTTGTGTAAATGTACCACAGCTTTTTTATCCACTCATCTACTGATGGGCCCTTGGGCTCTGTATCCCCACTTGCAAATGTGGGTAAGGTTGTATTGTTTATGAAGTCCGATTCCTTAAAACAAACAGACAACATATCTATGATCCTCATTAACATCTGTTCACTGTAACAATACTTCTGAAAATGTAAAGTTGTCAAATTGTATCTGGCAATCCTCTGACCTAAACTAATTGTGTTCTTTTTAATAAAGGATCTAAAAACACTTACCTTCAATGGTAAATACCTGAATCAGCCTTAAGGTTACCTTTCCCTAGGGGAGACCAGTTTCTCTTAACAGATAGCAAAGTGTTGAGGTAAAGAGTCATCCAAACCACAAGGAGAACTTGAAACACTAGTGAGCAGACTGCCCCTGTTTGTGGGTCATACCGTGTAGGTTACTGAGCGTGCTGTTCAATGCATCTACCACTAACGGTGTCTTTTTGCTTAAGACCTCATTGTGAGTATGGGAATACCCTTCAACAAGGTGATAGAAAATTTGTTTTGTTTCAAGTTTCTCTTTCTCCAGGAAGCCCTCAATGATAAATTTTATCTTAATTATAATGTTTTTTATTTTACTCTTAAGTACTAATGCATTGAAAAATGAAAAGGATGGAGTACTTACTAATGTGTAATTATATGATTATAATCATTTATATAAACTTTGTAGTACATTATATGAAATACAACCAGGATAAAAACTTCCTTCGAGCCTGTAACCTACATTTCTTTCTTATATACTTCTAAGAAACTACACAAGGTACTAGACACAATAATTCAGATTTCTCATTATTTTTTGTTATATGAATATCTTCAAGGAGATGTGATTTATACAAGATTTGATTTACACAATTGTACAGAACATGCTTTTCACAATATTCCACTCTGTCAAATGAACATCAGTAATGACCATGACACGTGACAGATGACATTTTAAGTAAGAAACACAAAGTCAATCCAGATTCTCAGGTGAGCTCATGCATACTGGGCTCATGCATTCCTTCCTCAATAGAGACATGATTCAAATACATCTATCAGCAAAGGGATAAATTACCACATGTCCTGACCTCTCATGCTATCTGCCAATAAATGAAACCCATGTTAAATTTGAAAAAACAAAGATCTACTACAATTTAAAAGGTTCTGATAAACTGTGGATATGTGCCTTTAAACCTCATAAATCTCCCTAAGCTTTGCCACCTACCTTTAAGCAAATTATCATATGAATACTCATAAAATTCTCATGTGTTAATCCTCCCTGAATTCCTACCTATTCTCCAGCTAGCATTGCTATGCAGAAAATAGGCTGCAAAGAAAGGACATAAAGGTAAGGAAAGGATACAGCCAAATGCAAATCACACTGGTAAAAATTCCAAAGGAATTCAAATAAGTAGCGACCAATTTTGTCCCAGGAAGACCCTGCAAGTCATTTTAGCTTAAACAACCAAACAAACAGCAAACACACCAACAACCCCGGAGGTCAAGCAGTTATGAAATGACAGGAACACCGCCCTGATTAGCTGGATTATTTTCATGTCCTAATCTGCTGGTTTTGCGAAAAGGTACGGTGCTAAATCCAATTAATACAGAAATACCATTCTACATTGAAAATTTCATAAATTTTCTCTGCTGCTATAAATATATATGATAATTTTCTTCCATTATCCAATACAGAAATGATTTAGAATCATTTTCATAATATATAGTAAATTTAATCTTGCTAACTATGAGGCATGAAGAAATTCTGGAATGCTAGCTCCCACATTAAATATATTATTGCAGTCTGTCCTTGCAGCACACCCGCTCACTGGAAGACACAATAAACACAGACATTAGGATTAAACAGCACCGTGCCTACTGCCCCAAGCACTCCATTAGACACTATGCTGCCAAATTACAACAGAATGCTGGTCCTACTTGTGTGCTCTCCTCACAGTGTCTGAGAAATTTTAATGTGAATTTGATTCAGGAGAAGCATCAATCCGAAATCATATCCTAAAATCTCAACTCTTATAGCGGCCTAGCATTTGTTAGAGGGCTTTGCACTGTATGTAGAGTTGAGGCAGGAGATAGTCAGCAGTGAGGAAACTCTGGAGGCGCCCCCAGGACTAAGGCAAAGGACATCAATGCAGGACAGAGACCCTGTCCTAAGACGGGTTGTGGCCACTTTCTGGAAAAGCGCTGACTCAGAGTGAGTCATAACTGTACCTGGGCAGAAGGTGCTATGTGACTCCTGCTTCATTATAATAGCATTATAATACATTAGCATTGCGGGCCGCCTTTCCCGTGGTGGGCAATCAAGGCAAATCATGGGAGACCACATGCACAGTGGCTTAAAAGTAATACGATTACTTGTACACGCACAATAAAACCCCACCAAAATTAGCCAGGAAATATCCACCCTATAAAAATAGAATCCCTCTGGCCATTAAGGGTCAATCTCTGCTCAGAGTTGACCCACATCCATGTTCTGCTCTCTCTTAAAGCTGCTCTCTCTCTTTTTGCTGTAAACTCTCTCATTGTTTGCGATCACCGAGAACCTGGTTACCTGTGCCCACCTGCACGAGACTGAGCCTTTGAACTTCATCTTTGAATAATTAACGAAATGAAAATGAAAATGTCACAGATACCATAACCCGAATGAAAGCAACAACAGAGCAAGCAAATAAATAAAATTGCCATCTACTCTCATTCCACAGAAACTAAATCTTTAGTAACATGGATTATAGGATTCTGACTATCTCCCATATTTATGAAGAAATGGAAAGATTCTATCAAAAGATTGAAAGTGAGCACTTAAATGCAAAAACCTCACGGACATTTTGTATATCTATAGAAAATTCTGATTGCCATGTAAGACATGAACGGCACTACTTATAGCCATTTTTTTTTTGTAAGGATAAAGAAAATTACAGAGAAATTCTGGAGTTGCCTCATGGTGATAAAAGCCCCTACGTCGACCCACCAGGTGACAATCCAAACTCTAATAAAACTTCCTTGGCAACTGGACAGCTGTGTGATTTTATTTTCCTCTCTGACCTTTAATTTCTTCCCTATGAAATGGAGGAAGTAATACTTTTCTCATAAGAGGGTTGTAGGGTGGAATGACAATCTTTATAGAATGTCTCAAAGGCACAAACTAGTAGTAACACAGCAAAGATTATTTGCCCTATGACTTTGAATCTAAAAGGATGCTAACAAAGCATTCTTCCAAGTACAGAGGGCCGGCGAGGGGCCTGTGAGCTTGTATCCAAAGCAGACAGTTTTGTGTCTGGAATAGCTGGCAGCCACGATCTAACTATATGATGTCAAGGAAAAGGCTTTTGTGATCTTACATCAAAGTAGGTAGAATAAAATTATGCCCCAAAGTCAACTTCATTTGCTAATATCAAAGGCTGTATTCATGGTCTGTGTTACAGTCCTGGAATAACACACTGGCTCTCTGTATCACATTATAACCCACCAGAATGTGGGAGGGAACTATTAACTCCCTATAACCAACATAAATCCATTCAAAGATGCCGACAATGGCATCGGATATGTTAATGTAACCTTCTTTCTCCCCATCTTTTTTTTATTCCCCACCTTATGTCATTCCAAAATATTACTACCTAGAGCAAGGGGAGTATCTTTTCTATTCTATCCACTGATAAGCTGTCACTCCCCTGCCTCCAAGCCCCATGGACATTTTGAATCTCCAGCAGTCAGATGCACTGAGCAGATTTAAACGATCTTGGATTTAGCCAGGAAGGAGCTGGCACAAAGGAACCTATTAACATGACATCTATTCTGAGGCCTGTTACAGCTCCCTCTTCACTCTCCAAAGAGTCATTTGTGCCCGTCCGTCCAGGGCCTACTGAGTACAGGTCATGGCCTGAATCATTAAAGACTCTCGGAAAAGTGAGGAGGGAAATTATATTACTAAAGGAGAAAGGTCAGACTTCTACTTCAACCAGCCGACCTGCACATAGAATTCCATAGACTCTGGTATCCAACACATGAACTAAGGTAACTAAGGTAACCAATTATTACAGCTAGTACCCAATGCAGGTTTGTGCCATGTGATAAGAAACAAATGTATTATTTGTTCCTGAATATTCTTGTCTTGCCCTGGATGGTTTAATCTCAGTTTTTGCCACGGTCAGCCAGGTTCTACTTGGTTGCTCTGCACAGAGTACGACCAGTGAGAAAGGTACATTCATACTGAAAGCTTCCTTCTCTGCGTCTGTATCCATCCCCTCATCTGTGGGTTCACCAAAGTGGCATCTGCATCCAAAAATGAATTTTCTTCTGCTTTTCATAGGGCTTCAGCCAATGGACTTCAAAATCTCTTAAATTCCTGGAAACGATTTTATAAAAATTTAAAGATACAGAAGTTTATAGAGAAAATCTGAAGTTGCCTTATGGGTAGTAAAGGCCCCAAAGCAACCCTCTATGCAACAGTTCACACTCTAGTATAAACTTCCTGGCGACTGAGCATAGCAAACTTCAGAGGCTACAACCTAGCTATTTTGGCTGAGTGTGGACCCTAATGAACCATCACAAATCCATATTATATATTTTATTTACCATCCTTTCTTCTCAGTCAATTATATGGATTTCTCCTCAACTCCCTAATATTTTTACATCGAAGCACCCAGACATCAGTTCTTACACATGCATCCATCTATCATCCAGCTGTCTATCCATCCATCTATCCATCCATCCATCCACATTACTCTCTTGACCATCACATTTGGAATTATGGCCTAAACCGAGACTGGCTTCTTGGATGTGCTACCTGTACAGTTGTCCCTTCACTTAGAAGGGTCTCATACTTGCTTTAATGATCTACTGTCTTAATTTTTTAATAAGTACGCCTAACTTTTACATTTCACTGGGCCCCAGAAATTATGTAGATAGTCCTGACTTACAAACCATTTACATGCTGGCAAATTCCAGGCTTCCTTCGGGAAATTCAATTGCCTTCTTGGTAATGTAACTCCCTTTGGATGTCTGGCATAACCTAAAACTAACAAGTATCTGAATCCCATCCTCATTCTGAAACCTGGTCTCTTAGTGGGCATCCTTATCTTGTTAATTCCATCTTTCTGGTTGTTGAGATAAAAACCTGAGACATTTCTCTCTTATACCCTTTATCTATGAAAAATCCTGTTGATTCTACCTCCAAAATTTGTCCAGACATTGTCCACTGCCCCTTCCAGCACTGCATCAGTCCTACCAATGTCATCTGGTTTGGATTATCGCTATACTTGTCCTTCTGAGTCCTCTTCTGCCCTTGTTCTCTTCTGTCTTACCACTTGATTGATTTTAACTCGTCAGCCAGACTAATCTCATTACTTACAAGTCCTGTTAGGTCATCCCTAATCTTGAAACTCTACCAGGACTGTCAACAATGATGTCCCTATAATGAATGGCCTTTAAGTCCTCGGAACTGCCCTGGCTTCACTCTTTCCCTCATTCATTCTCTTCCCACCACACTGGCCTCCTGGAACATAACTGAGCAAGCTTTTGCTTTGGGGCTTTATAGCAAAGTCTAGCTCCTTCACGTCCTTCAGGTCTTTCCTGAACTCTTTCTTAGAAGTGAGACCTTTTCTAAACACAGCACTCCCCTGCTTTATCTCACTCCTCAGCATCTAAGGTTTTCTACTTGAAGTCTATAGATTTTAGTAATTTAATTTATGTATTGGTTATTTCCCTTCACTGAAATAAACATTCTATAAGTACAGGGATTTTTACCAGTTTTGTCTACTGCTTTAAACTTAACACCTAGAATACTGCCTGGATGATATAAATTTTCTATATTCTTTGAGGTGGTGTAGTTACTTACTTTCGAATTTGGCATTTAAAGAAAATAACCCATGTAGTTTCAAGAAGAAAACAATAAATCAGATTCTGAAGCTAGAAAATAGAAAAGTTAAGGGCTCCATTAACCTTCAAATCAACATCTAGGCTGGGACAGAAACTCTTGGATAGATAAATATGATGCTCTTTTAAACTGTAAATATGACAATAATGGGCCATTTTGTTCTCAGCTTGGCAAAAGACAATATAAATTAAAAGTCAATGGTCTCCACTTTGGGAATATAAGAGCTCTTGGTACAGCCGGATCTGTTCCCCATGTAAGAGCTGTATAACTGAGGGTAATGCACCCACACTCTTTATAACCTTCCACAGACTTAACTCACAGGATTTAAGGAGACAAAGCATGTAGTACATTGGCAAGTATCTGGCATATTATAATCAATAAGCAATACCTATTGTCATTAATGAGCCTTGATCATGTTTTTCTATTCATCTTCCTCCCTTCTTCACACAATGAAGACTTAACAGTACTGTTTTCTCAAAATAAGGCTCACATATTTTAGCTTCTTTAGGAGTGCACACATGCAAACACACTTAGGCACAAAATATGTATTCACAAGTAAATATGTTTCATGCTAATGAGAAACTCTGGAGTCATCACATTCAAAGACTTACAGTCTAATTTCATTCTGAAAGCCCTGACTGGTGTGGCTCAGTAGGTTGGGTATTGTCCCACAAAGCAAAGGTCGCCAGTTCAATTCCTGGTCAGGGCACATGCTTGAGTCGCAGGCCAGATACCAGGTTGTGGGTGTGCAAGGGGCCACCAATTGATGTTTCTCTCACATATTGCAATTGATGTTTTACTGCCCCTCTCTCTCCCTCCCTTGCCCCTCTCTAAATATAAATAAATACAATACTTTTGAAAATTTTCATCCTGGTAAAAATCACCATTCTGAGTGTCATGTTTCTCCTGACAGGTGGAAATCATAGTGCTGCTTATCCATATACAGATCGGAGACACTGCATCGTGTTTTCACTAGTGCAGATGAAGATGAGTTTGCTCTGATCCACTTGCAGTCTCTGCTCATGCCCCGTTTTGGCCAGGATGCATGTTAACAAAATGAAGAGTCAAATCAAAGGGTGATCAGAACAGGGTAGGTTCACACGTGAGGTTTGAATCCTTAACCTTGGACTTCCTGGGAATAGTGGTACCCAGAAGCAGAGAATGATAAAGCATCACCCAACAAGCAGAATATCAGCTTTGCTGAGGATAGAAAAGAATAAGTGTAAGGAAACTCAAGGTCCTCTAAAGAAGAAAGAATAGATATTGGACTTATAATGAGTGCTTATAATTAAATATACATGATATTTAATATTTGCATGAGTAAATAATTTATTAAAGCCTGATAGACATTTTATGAAGTAGGTGTTTTAAATTAGAGCATTATCAAATAAAATTTTGTCTTTAATTTTCAATTATTCTACAGAAATATTATTTACAGAAACATAATAAAAATAATTTCTCAGCAATGGTGTTGCATTTTCTACGGTGACATAAGCAAATGAATAAGAGGCCTCTGCTTGCTAACTGTTCATTGGTTTCTCTGTTACAGGTGATTTGTTCAAGGCTTCCCTCCAGGGACTCCTGCTCCACTGCTGCCTTCAAGCCCTTTATCATTTTGCCACAGTATGACTAGAACCGAGCGTAAGAGTAACAAAGATACCTTTAATTATTATCATTTAAAAAGTACTTATCGGAATATTTATAAGAAGAGAACAGATAACAAAAGTTTAAAAAATTTTAGAAAGATGCAAGGGAGAAAAACAATCACTGTAAAAGCAACTTTATGAACTATATAATATATATTATCTATTATATATATATCATATAAATATTCTTAGCAGTCAGGACAAAAGAAAATATTTTAAATCATACAGTTATCTGAAAATAGATATTTTTGGCCCGGCTGGTGTAGCTCAGTGGATTGAGCGTGGGCTGGGAACCAGAGGGTCCCGGTTTAATTCCCAGTCGGGGCACATGCCCTGGTTGCGGGCCAGGTCCCCAATGAGGGCCATGTGAGAGGCAACCATACATTGCACATTCTCCCTCCCTTCTCCTCTCTCTGAAAAAAAAAAAAAATCTTGAAAATAGATATTTTGCTGGAACTTAAATTTTAAGAGAAATTTATTTTTTTTGGTTCTACTATTGAAGAGAATTTGATAACATGATGGTAGTGGTTTCCACTATAATTTGTAAAAGGCATTAAACCGTTGCTCCACTAGATATTTCCCACATAACCCTTTCTAAAGCCAAAAGCATCAGGTCAATACCTCAGTGCAGAAACTTTGGTGAAGGCATAAAATATTATAAGAATACTATTTTTTCCTGCTTATATGACTTAATACAGGAAGAACCCAGAGGAACGTTGCTATAAACTGAATGGTGTGCCCTGCCATTCACATGCAAAAGTCCTAATGCTTAGTGCCTCAGAGTGTGGCCATATTTGGACGTAGGGTCTTTAAAGAAGTAACTAAGTTAAAACGAGATCTTTAGGGTGGCTCCTAGTCCAATCTGAGAGGTGGCCTTATATGAAAAGGAGATGAGGGCTCACAACCACACCAGGGATGTGTGTGCACAGAGGAGGGACCGTGTGAGAATATTTCCCATCTGAAAGCCAATGACAGAGGCCTCAGGAGAAATCAATACTGGTGACACCTTGATCTTCAAAGTCAAGACTCCAGCGCTCTGAGAAAGTAAATGTACAAGGTTTAAGCCACTCTTTCTGTGGTGCCTTGTTATGACGGCCCCAGCAGCTTAACACAAACACAGTTTGCATCACTCAAAGGGTTTTAAAGGTCCTGGGACTGCAATTTGTTTGGGCTTCAACACACTAATAGTACCTCAAAGATTTCTCATGGTGATTAAAGATGTACATTCAGATAATGTATTATACAATATTACAACCACAATATTTATCGGTTATTAAGGATGATATATCAGCATTATGCCAAATATTTTATGCCAAATGTTTTCACAATAATCCTATATGTTAGAAATGGGTCTGTTTGGAGACTTTAAATAACATCTTCCAAGTCCCACAACTCATGGAGATAAAGCCAAGATCTGAACTGAGCTCCATGGGACTAGGGAGCCCGTGTCCTCACCACGCACCACACGGCTCCCACAGATACACAGAGAGCTGAAAGTTCAGGAATAATATGACTTGAATCCTCACAAAATCAGAAAATCATTCTTTTTCTAGTAGAGTGTGGCTACATTTCTTAAAAATTTGAGACTCAGTTAAAGCACCTGAATTAATTTAATTGAGAATTCAGAGGGTTGTCTTCAAAACTGCTGTTATCAATCATCTATCTTCCTCATGAAAAACCTCCCTGTGGATGTATCCTCAAGAAGCTCTGACTTCCTTAGAACTATATCACGCTGAGCTTGACGCACCCATCTGGCTGGAAACCTGGACCTAAAGAGCTGGATAAAATAACATTTTAAATAAAGATACTTAGCATTGAGCTTGCATTAGCCAGAGCAGAGAAGTGCCTGATGGAACCACTGGCTACCAAAAGGGGCAGGATTCCCCTGATTCAGAAGACAAATGGCCAGCATACGGCCACCAGAGACAGGCCATTGACAACACAGTTGGCAGGCAAATAGGATCACAGGTATCAAGTGCTGAAAAGACTAATTACAGTTGCAATGAAGGCTCTTCTCTCACCCCTTATCCATGGACTATCTTGGGGGAGCCCGGATATTAAGACTCGCCTGTTTACTAAGATTAGCCCCAAAATAAAATGTGAGTTGGGGGAGAAATAATGTAACTCTGTCTGAAAGGGTGACGGCAGCATGTCCAACTCAAAGATGCAGAGCCCTCTCTCTGTCCCAGGCCTGATGAACGCATCTTCCAAACTCAGGGATCACAGCTCTCTTGCCTCAGCTATGGTTTTACCTACTCCTGTCCCATGCATGCCTCAATCCTGGAAATTCTGTACTCATCATATTACCATTTCTGAGCTATAGAAGGATGTTTTTGGCTGTAAGGAATCTTATTCCAAAACCAGATTCAGATGAAGGTCAAGGTATCCAGATTTCTATGGAGGAAAAAGCTCAGACCTAGCATTGTTTAGCCTATGTATAACTGTCCCCTGTCATGTCTGACAGACACATGAGTCTGCCTGAATGCCAGCTGTGGCTGAAGTATTCAGGAGAATTAAACTTTACCCGCAGATATGGTGGCTTCCCCAAGACATCACGCCTACCCATGGTAAGGCCATGCTGCTGACAGCAGACCAGTGATCTGCTACCGGGCGCACTGATGACACAAATTGGCCCTAAGTACCCCATGTGGTGACTCAGTTCTTTGTGGCAAGGACAGCTCTCAGGAGAAGGCAGAATTGTTTCAAATGGGTCCAAGACATTGAAACACACAGCAGTCACAGCTGAAGAAGTCCTGAGTGTCAAATAACAACCGGTAAAAAGCGGAGAATGCTTTCAGCAGGCTCGCTTGTCTAGGTCTCACTGAAAGTCTTCTTCCTACACATTGTTCTAGAAACTCGATGATATGAAAGAGAGGTTGGTAGTTCTACAATCTCACCTAAACCTGAAGAATGTCATCTGGCTTTACCGGACACATACACTCTGAGTGAAGCATCCAGCAGGGCTTTAAGAAGAGCATGACCAGGCACCTGAAGGGGTTAATGCACAGAGTGAGGGAGAGGAGCCTTCTGTACAATCTTCCATGAGAAACTAACCCAAGGCCCCTCCCAACTGGTTTGAGCCAACCATCAGGGCCATTTCTTGACATTCATATTATCCTCCTGGTAGTCCTGCCATAGGTATGAGTTTTTAGAACAAGAGGCTTATGAAATATGAGCTAGAACCAAGAAACTTGTAAAGCATATTCTACAGCCAAGAATCAGTCAGAAATCCCAAGCAGTTAAATCTCCGGGGATAATAAACCCAAAGGTCATCTCAGATTTTCCTCATCCAAAGACCATAGCACCATGGTCGGGCTGCGTTGGTATTCGGGATGCAGATGGCTCATCATCTCTACTGCTTAGGCCCTGAATGGTCCGACCAAATGGCATCCGACTGAGTCATCTCCTATTGCAGCCCTGCGTGGAGACATTAGTCACCAGATTACAGCTATAATCATCAGTCAGCTTCCAACGTGATGCAGCTCTGACACATTCTACTGAACCATCAAGCAGAATACTCTGAATTTTCTTGAAACTCACCCAGCTCTTTGCTCTTCCCCCACCTGTAAACCAGCTTTAGAGTGCTTTGTAACTCCTGTTCCACAGCAACCTCGTCTGTATCCCCAGCCTCACCTCCTCCTCCACCCAGCGGTCTTAACTCAAACTTTTCTTTTCCTAAAAGTATTGTTTCTCCTCCAGTCTCTCAAGTGATGGTTATCTTTATTCTCTTAATCTGTATCTTCAGGGAAGATGATATGGTCAGGGTATTCCTTACTTCCCTTTTTTGCTTCTGGATCATTATAGACTAATTTTTTTTAAGATTTTATTTATTTATTTATTTTTAGACAGAAGGGAATGGAAGGAAAAAGAGATGGGAAGAAACATCAATGTGTGGTTGCATTTCATGTGGCCCACCTGGGGACCTGGCCTGCAACCCAGGCATGTGCCCTGACTGGGAATCGAACCGGCGACCCTTTGGTTCGCAGCCCACGCTCAATCCACTGAGATACACAAGCCAGGGCCAGATTCATTCTTTTCCTTGAATATCCTGCCTTACAAACTATCATAATATTCAAAGATATAGCCTCTTTCATCCTTGCTCTTACATCTGTCACCACTGGCCCCTATTCATTACAGAATTTAGCCCCAGCCCACAGTCTTGCTCTCCAGCCCGAGCAATGTGGTTATTTTTGATAAACTCCACATCCGTGTGCAGGATGATCTCACCTCACTGACCTGTCATTTCTTCACCCCCCTCATCTCTGGTGACGTAGTCCTTACTCCATCTCAGCCACTCGCACTCACGAGCACAGCCTGGACCTGAACTATTCTTTCTACTTTCTTGTAATAAACTCTGTAAAAAATTTTTTGGTTTAATACATTGATTTTTGGTAAGAAATTTTTTTACATTATCTTGTATTCTCCCTTGAGTTATTGAATTTTTCACTTAGAATAAATATAGAGTTACATTCACAGGCTTCAATGATGCGAGCATTATTGCCCAGGAGTGATAGGTACCTGATATCCAGGGGAATGGATAGTTCTCATTTTTCTTACTATGTGTTTCTGTGTGGAAGTGGCATGAATTAATATAAATGTGTACAGGAGTCTTTTGCAATAAAACTGGTTATGACTTGTTGCAAGTATCTTAAAACTGGGGTTGTCAAGTTTAGCCATACTTCACTGTGATAGAATGTGGACTTTTCCAAGTGTGAAAAAAGAAATGTTAAATAGTATAACTCATATTTTACTAAATAAGAAAAAGTAAACCCAGCTATTATCAAATAAAGTATACGTAGTTATTTTTTAGAGATATTATTTATTTTATTTTTTTGAGGGGAAGGGAGTAAGAGAGGGAAACATCAATGTGCGGTTGCCTCTTGTGTGCCCCCCACTGGGGATCTGGCCTGCAACCCCAGGCATGTGCCCTGACTGGGAATCGAACAGGCGACCCTTTGGTTCACAGGCTGGTGCTCAGTCCACTGAGCCACACCAGCCAGCACTAAAATACATGTAGTTATAATGCCTGCTTTGTATATTATATATTAACCTTTTTTAATTAAATATTTTTATCCTCACCTGAGGACACGCTTATTAATTTTTAGAGAGAGGGGAAGGGAGGGGAAGAGAAAGAGGGAGAAACACTGATGTGAGAGAGAAACATTGACCAGTTGCCTCTCGTATGCACCCTGACAGGGACAGAACTGCAACCCAGGCGCATGCTTTGCCCAGGAGTCGAACCCGTGATGTTTCGGTTCACGGGACAATGTTCCAACCTACTGAGCTATGGCAGCCAGGGCTACTTGAATATTTTATATTGAGAAAATGAATTTTTCATTTCTAGGTTTTTTATGTTAATTACTAACATAACAACAATATTTACAACATTTTTTATTGCAAAGATACTGTATCTCAGATGATGTCTTAAGCAGACTTTTATGGATGGCATTAAGACAAATGCCATATGTACTATTGTATGTGTAAAACAGTATCTCAAAGACCACAAATCAATTATAAACAGAATTTTAGAACATAAATTATTCTAAATTGGAGGACCATCTGGATGCTATTATTAAAACTGAGTAGAAGTAGAGAATTATGTAGACAAAGTATTCCATGTAAATCTGATAGATTGAGGTCCAAGTGTGTTCAAACTATTGATTCTTCAGTCTTCAGAATAATCACATCTCAGTGCCATGCAGGAAACATTATTAAATACTCTTTATATTAATCTTATGGGAAAAAATAGTCCTGTACTTTTTTCTTTTATTACTGCTAACAAGCAACTTCAGGTACAAAGTTATAAATACAGGAGCTTACCAAATAGAAAATTATCAGAAGAAAGCACACTTTTAATTGAGAAAAGGGCTGAAGCATAGGTGTCAAAATATGTGCCCCCCTTTCACTTTTCCGGAACTGTTTCTGGGGAGTGCCTGGCCAGTCAGGACCACTCTGCCTAGAATTAGTGCGGTCATCTCACTAGTTTTCAAGCACAATAACATGAACAAAAACACCCAGATGTCATAAAAAGTATTTTACAAAATTTATTACAAGAAACTAAGAAGTGCGTGTACTTTCCCCACATACCCTTTGCCTGTTGTGCTGACTGGGCATTTATGATAATGAGCCACTAGAGGATGAAAGGAAATAGGGATTCCTGAATTTCTGCATGGAGGGGAGAGGCAGGCATCCAGAAACAGTCTCAGACTGTTATGTGAGTGAGAAATAATACTGTATACTCAACACATATAGTTTGAGGGCGTTTTCTTTGTTTGTTTGTTTGTTTTTTCACAGGTGGTGGATTTGTATTAGAAAACTGGTTAATATCTCAGGCTAATTGTGATGGATGAGAAGGGTGAAGGATAACGTCTACGACTATCACAGAAAATGAAGTTACAATATCCTCAGATCCTAACAGTTGACCTTGTTCACATCATTACCACATTCTAACACAGTGTCTAGTCTATCAAATATAACCTCAAGCCATTCAATTTATTCCTAGGTTCAGTGACCTTGGTCTTTGGTTAGGGAAAGAAAGAACCAAGCTAGGTTTTGTATTAACTTTTCAAAAGGAATCATTTCAGGCACTTTATACAGGCTTCAGTACCTGAGGGAGTTTATAGGAAAGGAAACCTGTATAACTCAGCACTTGCAAAAGAAAGTTGGGCTGTCAGTGTGGAGTCTAAAGTTCAAAGTCAGCAAGTTAGCACTTGTGCCTGATGCACAGCTCTCTCTTTTGACTCCTTTCCCTCAGCCAGTTCATCTCTGACACTGCCTCGAACCGACTTCTTCGACACTAGAAACAACCACCACCCATCTCCGAACACTCTTTAAAAAATTAAGGCAGAGCCCTGGCTGGTGTAGCTCAGTGGATGGAGCGCAGACTGGGAACCAAAGGGTCCCGGTTCGATTCCCAGTCAGGGCACATGCCTGGGTTGTGGGCCAGGTCCCCAGTGAGGGCCATGTGAGAGGCAACCATACATTGCTGTGTCTCTCCCTCTCTTTCTCCCTCCCTTCCCCTCTCTAAAAATAAATAAAATCTTTAAAAAAAAGTTAAGGTACAGAATTATCATTGAGATCTCTTCTTTTTTTTTTAAATTTTACTTTATTGTTGTTCAATTATAGTTGTTTGCATACTCTCTCCTCCCCTCCCCCTCCAATCCCACCTCCCTTCCCTGCCTCCCTCCCCACCCTTGGTTCTGTCCATGTGTCCTCTATAGTGGTTCCTGAAAACCCTTCTCCCCATTGTCCCCTCCCCCCTGGCTATTGTTAGATTGTTCTTAATTTCAATGTCTCTGATTAAGCTTTGCTTGCTTTTTGCTTTTGTTGATTATGTTCCGGTTAAAGGTAAGATCTTATGGTATTTGTCCCTCACCGCCTGGCTCACTTCACTTAGCATAATGCTCTCCAGTTCCATCCATGCTGTTGCAAAGGGTATAAGCTCCTTCTTCCTCTCTGCTGGGTAGAATTCCATTGTGTAAATGTACCATAGTTTCTTGATATACTCATTTGTAGACGGGCTCTTTTCTCACAGAGTAAACTTTTGCCAACTTCTATAACTTATTTCTTTTATTTGAATTTATACTTTGTTTCTACTGCAAAGCCTTCCCCTGTACCTATTTTGATTCAGGAATGTCTAGTGTATGTTACATTATTGCCCTCAGTTATTCACCCCACCCTCCCTATAGTGTGACTGCACACCTGCCCAGCGTTGTGTGATTTCCAGAGCCACTCATCAGGGAACAGCTTTCTTCTCCATTCCATTCATGTGTAGGTTCATCGTGTGATATGTTTTAAACAATGAGTTGGGAACAGATAATCATGTACACTAGTCCTATGCAGGAGATTTACCTAATTCAGTGGTAAGCTGTTGTCTTTTCTCTCTGCCAAGAGAATGGTATATTCCAGGTGGAGGCTTACCTGCGGCAACCGTAATCCCTGCCATGTATTGCAGGGGAGAAATAAACCATTGCCACTTATTATAGCAGCACACACTAGCAAAGGCTGACTAATATATTCTCAAGTCTCAGTTTGGTGCATTCTATTCAGAGAGTCCGAAAGCTAAAGTTAAATGCTTGACTTTGCCATCCCTGAATGTGGTAACACCAGGCCAATAAATTCACTTTTATGAGTGTCTTTCTCTCACGGGTAAAACAGAAAAAATTATCCCTGACCTGATAAAATAATATGGTTGATTATGAATAATGTATTAAAAACAGTGTTTTGAACGTACTGAAATAGCACACAACTGTTGGGTGTTAATATTATTCAGTACCGATATCTTCCCTGAAGTATTTCTGACTGCAGCTTTTCTGTCAAATATAACGGATTTAGAAAAATCTCACTTTCATGAAGTGTTGATCAGAGGCAAGAAGACTCAAACAAACAAACCAAGCCAGAGAGGCAATTAGGGGTAAAGATCAGGTCATCTGGCTGAGATCACGATCCAGTTAGGAACTCCGAAAACCACAGTCAGGGCGGGAAAGTCAGTCTTTCTGCAAAACTAAAGAGACTAAGTACCAGTGCCCAGTTGGTGTAGCTCAGTGGATTGAGCGTGGGCTGGGAACCAAAAAGTTCCAGTTCGATTCCCAGTTTGGGCACATGCCTGGGTTGCGGGCCAGGTCCCCAGTGAGGGCCATGTGAGAGGCAACCATACATTGCTCTTTCTCCCTCCCTTCTCCTCTCTCTAAAAATAAATAAATAAAATTTTTAAAAAGAAAAAATTCTAAAAAAAGAGAGACTAAGTACCAGAATAGAAGAGAGCTCCCAAAAACCAAAGATAATAAAATATATTCACAGTAGTGTGTATTATGTACCAAGCTCTTCATAAGCTCTTTACGTGTATTCTTATTTTCTATGAATTCATACAACTCTTTGAGGGAGGTAGCATGTTTATCCACACTGTGCAGATGAAGAACTGAGGCGCAGACGGTTAGGCCACTAGCCCAAGGCCACAGGATAATGAATGGCAGAGGGCGATTCCAACCCAGGGAGTCTGGCCTCAGAGTCTGTGCACTTTCCTTTAGCCAGATTACCGATTCCATTGCTCTTGAAAAGAAAGGGAGCAAAATTCCACAAATTCTGAAAAAAAACATTGTACTCAATGGAAGAATATAAATGAAAATTGATAATAAATTAAGGTAAACTTATCCATTGTTGCCAAAGTTATTGCCATCAATGCTTATAATATAAAGGAAAATTTAAAATGTTAACCTGATTATTTGTTATTTAAGCTAGTAATTTCCCATTAGGAAAATAGTCTATTTAAAACTAAATAAAAATTTGGTATGTGGACAAAGATTTAATTACAAATATATTCATTAGTAATTTTTTATAAAAAATTAAAATCAGCATAACTGTCACCAAAAATAGAATGAATATAATGGCACAGCCATAGGAAAAAATATAATTTTAAAAATATACATGTTGAGAGAGTACCTATGCTATGATTCCAATACAAACATTTGTTTCTAAGACCAAAGTTAGAAGGAAAAAAACCAAAGCGTTGTCCCTGACATAAGGTAGAAACATGACTGATGTTCATTTCTTCTTGAGTTTTTCTTTTTCTTCTCTCTCTTTCTTTTATTCATTTATTTTTTGGCCTGAAATTTTCTACTCTACAATGAGTATAAATTACTTTTACAAAATAAAAAACAGCAGAACCTAAACAAAGGGAATATACTCTTCATTTTGCAGGCACATGTGTTTATATAGGTGTTTTATTAAAAACAAGAACAACTAATAAATGAATGTAAGTGAACCGCCTTTTAATAGCTCCCTCTTTCCTCAAAGAAAGGGAGATGAAGTGCGCTAAACAAGCCATATGCACTCAATATCTCTTACAAACCAAACAGACTTACAGAGATGCTGTGGGAGAATTTGTGTGACCCTTTGAACAGGACAAAGAATGAAGCTAATTGTCCCTGTAGAGAGTTACTGCTGTCTTTGACCAAGGGGATATCTTAATGAATTATAATACAAATTCTAAAACCTGTAGTTTTTTTTTTTTAATTAAGAATATAATAATTAGCCCTGGCTGGTGTAGCTCAGTAGATTGAGCGCGGGCTGGGAACCAAACGGTCCTGGTTCGATTCCCAGTCAGGGCACATGCCTGGGTTGCAGGCCAGGTACCCAGTGAGGGCCATGTGAGGAGCAACCATACATTGCTGGTTCTCTCCCTCTCTGTCTTCCTCCCTTCCCCTCTCTCTAAAAATAAATAAATAAAATCTTTTAAAAAAGAATATAATAATTTTGCAAATATATATTTATGACTATATATTTATTTATTTTTAATTTTACAATCTTTTAAATGCTACTTCACATTTATCAATATATTTTCACAAGGTAAATTAAAAATTTTTAATAATGTATATCTTATTTTAAAAGTAGTTCTTTACTTGATACGTAAATAGTTCTTTACATGACAGTTCTCTACATGATATGTACTCATTCAATTAATATGTATGTGACCTATTTTATATGCTTATTTACATTTACTGCAAGGCTAGGCAGTAATTACAAACTCAGAGTTCTACAGCACTTAATTTTTGATAAACTTTCATGTGCCAAAAATATACAATTTCTTACCATACATTTTTCTTTTATTTCAGTAAATTATAATCTTTTCATGAAACTAATTTCTGTTTTTAACACTAAAATTACTTTAGCAAAAATTTTCAATTGTTGAATTTTGCATAAAGATTATATCTTTTATATCATACTTAAAATAAATGTCTATTTTACATAAATAAAATAGTATAAATATTAAGTATTTGGCCATAGGCATTTAAAAATACCTCATAGATATTCTCCATGTTTATTAATCTAGTACTAAAAGCTGCATAATTTCAATCCTGTTGACAACATAGTTAAAATAATATCTTGATATTATATATTTAGGTTTTTGTTTCTAATTTGATTCAATGCTTAATTTTACTATCTAAAATTACACTCTGTATCACTCTCTATTCTCACTTCAAAGCCTGGAATTTTAGCTCCTCATTTTCTTCTGCCATTTAGTACTTTATATTTCCTTCATATATTTATGGATATCTTTTCTCAAGTATTTTTTATTTCAAATGTGACATATCTTTAAAATTATCTGTAGGTATTAATCAAATACTTATGGATTGTATCAGTCAGGATTCAACCAGAAAAGCCAAACCAATTCCTAAGATACAGATAAGTTCACCATAGATAGATAAAGAGATAGATGGATCACAGGTACATAGATAGATAAGTAAATAGATAGATAGCTAATTAGGCAGTGTTGGATATCCTTGGTTTGTTACAATTTCATATCAGCTTTCATATATCTTGCATACCCCTTTTGCAATTTTGATTTGGATTCCATTAATGTATAGATCAATTGGGAAATTTGATATCTTTACAAAATTGAGTCTTCCTATCCAGGAATGTTTTATTAACTTTCATTTATTTAGGTCATTTTTAAAAAGTATCTATATTATTTTGTACTTTCAGTGTAGATGTCATATATTTTATTTTGTCAGATTTATTTATTATTATTATTTTCTTTTTTTAATTGCTGTTCAAGTACAGTTGTCTCCATTTTCCCACCTCCTCATTCCCCCAACCCACCTACCACCATTTCCCACCCTCAATCCTTCTCCCCTTCAGCTTAGTCCATGGGTCTTTCATATATGTTGCTTGACAGCCCTTCCTTTTCTTTCCCCCATTACCCCCATTTCCCCGCCCCTCTGGTTACTGTCAGCTTGTTCTTTATTTCAATGTCTCTGGTTATATTTGGTTATATTTGGCTGCTTGTTTGTTTTGTTGATTAGATTCCACTTATAGGTGAGATCATATAGTATTTGTGTTTTACTGCCTGACTTACTTCACTTAGCATAATGCTCTCCAGTTCCATCCATGTTGTCTTAAAGGGTAGGAGCTCCTTCTTTCTTTCTGCTGCATAGTATTCCATTGTGTAAATGTACCACAGTTTTTTGATCCACTCATTTACTGATGGGCATTTAAGTTGCTTCCAGCACTTGGCTATGGTAAACTATGCTGCTATGAACATTGGGATGCATAGGTTCTTTTGGATTGGTGTTTCAGGATTTTTAGGATATAATCCCAGCAATGGAATTACCAGATCAAAAGGCAGTTCCATTTATAGTTTCCTGAGGAAATTCCATACTGTTTCCCACAGTGGCTGCACCAGTCTGCATTCCCACCAACAGTGCACTAGGGTTCCCTTTTCTCCACATCCTCTCTAACACTTGCTGTTTGTTGATTCATTTATGATGGCCATTCTGACCAGTGTGAAGTGATAACTCATTGTAGTTTTAATTTGCATCTCTCTGATGGCTAGTGATGCTGAGCATCCTTTCATATGTCTCTGGGCCCTCTGTATGTCCTCCTTGGAGAAGTGTCCGTTCAGGTATTTTGCCCATTTTTTAATCAATAAATGTAATATATGACATAATGAAAGGAAAGACAAAAATCATATGATCATATCAATAAATGTCAGATTCATTTCTAAGTATTTGATATTTATATTATAAATGGTTTCTTTAAAATTTTTATTTTCTATGTTTTGTTTCTCTATAGAAATACAATTAATTTTATATATTCACCTTATATCCAGTGACCTCATTAAATTTACATATCAATTCTGACAGCTCAACTGTCGATTCTTTTTTTTTTTAATTTTGTGACTAGAAGTTATTGGAAAACTCTTTTTAAATCATATTTTTATTGTTGTTCAAATATAGTTATCTCCATTTTCCCTCCACCACTTTCCTCCACCCCAACCTACCCCCAATATCTATATGCTCAATTAATGTCTTTGGAAATAATGAGTTTTTCCCTTTGTAAACCTTATGCCTTTTATTTCTATTCCTTGTTTTCTTGAACTTAATAGAAACATTGGTATGGCATTGAATAATAGTGATAGTGGACAGTCTTGTTTTATTTCTTATCAAATTCAGGGAGAAATTTTTAAATAATTTACCATTAAGTATGTTTTTTTTTCATTTTGAACTACTTTTTATTAGATTAGGGAAGCTTTTTTTCCCCCTATTTTTAGTTTGGTAATGGGTTTTATGCTATAAATGAATACTGATTTTAATTAATTTAACTGAATTTAAAAATTAGAATTTTTACACATTTTTAGTCTTCCCGCTTACACAATATACACTTTTTTTATTCAAATTTTGATTTCAATGTTTCAGTGGACTCTTTTAATTTTCTCGAGACAAGTACTATATTTCCTTGTTCAAATTATTCTTAAATGGTCCCATTATAAATAGGGTATTTTTCATTCCACTACATTTTCTAACTTATTACTGGTAGGATATAAGGAAGATGTTCATTTCTTTTGCTTTCGATAATATACCTGGTCATTGTTTTGTGCCCTAAAATTTCTTATAGGGTAAGAAGTATTTATTTCATGTCTTTTGATATTCTAGAGATATAATATTTGAAAAAATATATTTTTTCTTCTTTGTCAAGAACTAGAACTTAATTATGTTTCATCTCTAATTGCATTGGCTTAAATTTCTGGAAAAGTTCTAAATGAAATTGATTCAAATAAACCTTATTCCATTGCTGATTTGTAAAGAATGTGCCTAAAATCTCATAATTATAAATGAGGCTAATTCTTTAAGATATATATGGTTCATTATAGAATTTCTCTGTTATAGAAGCATTTCTCTGTTGTTTACACAATTATTTTCTTTTTAAAAAGAATGAATATTGAAAATTTCATGTGTTTTTCATAATCCTCTGATAGGATCTTAAGGCTTTTATGACTTGACCCAATTAATTAAATAACTTGGTATGTTTTTTTATCTTCTCATTTGGTAAGTGTATTACTGTTCTGTTCAATTGTTGCCTGGCATTTTATCTATATTTATATATAGAGAGAGAGAGAGGAGAGAGAGAGTGTGTCTGTCTGGGAAAACTGCAGCCATTATTAATATAACAAGAATGGCTTGCACGACATTGATATTACCTGGCGGCCAAGGAGAGTAGACTAGAATGTGCATGCATCAACAATCACTATTCCACTTGCCAGTCAGTGGGAACAGTAGATGCTGATAAGTGAGCACCTTGTACTATGTGGTTGAGGCATTCAAAATGACTGAAAGAGTAGAACAATGAATCTGCATCAAATTTTGCATTAAGCTTGAACATTTCTCCACAGACACTATTTGGGTGATTCAGAAGCCTGCAGCTATGGGCAACTGGTGATTGGCTGCTTCATCATGATAATCTGCCTGCTCATGTATTACATCTCATGCAGAGGGTTTTGGCAAAACATCAAATTGCCCAAGTGACTCAGCCCCCCTACAGCCTAAATTTGGCACCCGGTGACTTCTGCCTTTTCCGAAAACTAAAATCGCCTTTGAAAGGGAAGAGATTTCAGACTGTCAATGAGATTCAAGAAAATATGATGGGGCAGCTGATGGCTATTAGAACTGTGTGAGGTCCCAACATGCCTTCTTTGAAGGGGACCGAAGAGTCATTGTCCTTTGTAAACTGTTTCTTTTATCTTGTATCAGTTTTCAAATTTATTTTTTGAAAGTATATTTTAGTGATTATGCTATTACAGTCATCCCGATGTTTTTCTCCCCTTTATGCCCCCTCCTTGTATCTCCCCCAATCCTCCAGCATTCCACCCCCCTTAGTTCATGTCCATGGGTTGTACATATAAGTTCTTTGGCTTCTCTATTTCAAAAACTATAAATAGTAAAATGACAACAAACTCACATCTATCAACAACTGAACCTAAAAAACAAAATCTAAGCAAACAACTGGAACAGGAACAGAATCATTGTATCTTATATCTTCTTCAATAAATGTTTCTATTTTTCATATTACATGGTTAGCTACCTTCTAGACAGACCATATATATAAAATACATATATGAAATATATATATTCATAAGAACAATTAGTCTAACACCTTTTAAATAACATGTGCATTCTGAATATCATATTGCCTATAATAATAAAGGTATCTTAATAATTATTATATGTTCTTTAAAAACTAAAACAGTTAGTGATTAAAGATAGGACAAAATAAAAGAAAATGTATTCATCATCAAACTAAAATTTGTTTTAGAATGTAAAAATAAAACACTTTCTCATATTACATTCTCACTTCATAAAAATGTTCATGCAAAGACAAACCTTTTATGAAAACACCAAAGAATTAGATAAATATATTTGGTTTTGATATTTAATAAACTTCCTCCAATTAACACTCTCAAAACACCCTGTTAGAATATGTTGCCATGGAAATACTGTAATTTCCTAGCCATATCAACATTGGCAAATGATTTAATATTTATTTTATCTTATTTATTTATTTTTAGAGAGGGGAAGAGAGAGAGAAAGAGAAGAAAGAGAAGGAGAGAAGAGAGAAAGAGAAGGAGAAAAACATCAATGTGTGGTTGCCTCTTGAGCACCCCCTACTGGGGACCTGGCCTGCAACTCAGGCATGTGCTCTGACTGGGAATCAAACTGATGACCCTTTGGTTCACAGGCTGGCACTCAATCCACTGAGTCACAACAGTCAGGTTAATATTTATATTTAATATCACTAAAATTCTATTTTCTCATCTACAAAACTGTTAGAACAATGCCATCTCTAATTGCCTTATAAACCATAAAGAGCATAAAGGGTTGTAGGACATTTTGGATGTGTGGTGTTGACCAAAAAATTTCAATACCTGCCCTTGTCGCTTGCCTAAAATCAAAGAGAGACAACTGTTGAAAATAGAATTAAAATGCAGAGTAACAAGAGGACAATTTACCTTTGATATAATATTGATGATTTATCAGGCTAATTATTCCTCTCTTTCAGTATTGTTGCTGATATCATTATATAAATCTACATTGATCTGAATCCAGGGACTCAACATCTATATCTACATTGATTCAGTTCCATGGCCTCACAATTTCTGGCATTCCATGCATACAATAATCTTGTTCTTTATCTCATTTGTCTTAATAACAACTGCATACATGCCAAAGTCTCTTCAAGAACCCCAAGTTCTGACCATCACCCTACTATTAAAGCATCTTCCTTCTGGACCAATGTCCATAATTCTTCAACCTCACAATTTGCTCCAAAACACCCATATTTAAGCTGCTTCCTATTCTTTCACTCCTTCCTTAACTGTCTTAGATCTCACTGTCTATCATTAAAAACATTGCTAAGCAAATACCCTCTCCTTCACGATCCCTCTCTCCTGTAATTCTTGCGTCCAGAAAGACAGAATTTCAACCCTATTTAAGTATAACTCACTGCTACTTCAATGCCTTTCCCACAGGAGAGCTAAAAGTAAGCTTGTTGTAAATTAGCCTCATTTTAAATCAAAAGCTTCAACTGCACTTCGGTCAACCCTCAATTCTGTTCGATTGTTCTTTTCAATTCACCATCCCACTCTTTAAGTACATGACTAATTCACATCTCTTTCTTTATAACTGAAATGCTCACTCTTCTCCTCACTTCTCTCTGATACGCAGTTCTTATTTCCCTGAGTAAACAGTAAAGACAATTAGAGAACTTCCACACACTTCTAAACCACTTTTAGTAACCTACTGACTTCACTAATAATTGCTTGTCTTTTCTCTTGTTATTATCCAAGACCAACTCACCCCCATGCACAGAATTCCATCTCTCTCACCTGTCAAAGGACAGCACTTCTGACGACTTCCCTTCTCATCCACATTATCAACTTCCCCATTTCTACTGGATTATTTTCCCTGTGATGAAAACAAGCTACCATATCCATCTAAAAAAAAAAAAATTCTGGATTCCATAATTCTCAAACATTAAAAATACTCATATTTACCACTTTACAGTAAAATTTAGTGAAATCGTTGCCTCTGTTTGCTGAAACCACTTGCCTCCCTCTCGTTCTCTGCAGAACTCAGACAGGCTATAGGAAAATTGCTCTTTGTCAGGTGCACTCTGTGTTGCCAAATCCAAATGACCATTTCTCAATCCGTATCTCGATTTACCTCTCAGCAACTTTTCAAAGTGTAGACCTCCAAATAAACAGGATTTGCAAAGGAAGTGTTCCCAAAATGTATATATTTTTAATCCTTAGCTGACCACCAATCTTCACCCTCAAGAAAGAGTTTAAAGAGGCCTAGAGATGGACCAAAGTTTGGATAGAGACCATTTTTAGAGAAAGTTACTGAACTTGCATAGCTTTTTCCTGCCATGCAGGAGAGAATTCCCTCTTCCCTCCATCCTTTAAGACTAGTATAAGAGACTACACAGAAATGTTGCTTTGTGTCTCTCGCAAGTTGGGAGATACAACATACAGACAGTTGTGCCTGATGCACACCTAGAGGGCAAAAGGATGACTGAGCTGGCCTTTGACACCAGAAAAAAATGTTTGGGATTAGAGAAGTTATTAACCTCCCAGAATGAAGAAGATACATATTCTGTGAGCCAGATGTGGGCAGAAAAAGAGAAAAATGAGAAATAGAAGAGAAAGAAAATGTCTCTGGAGCCTCTTTAAAGGTATTTTATCCAAAAGAAATGCCAAGGGAAGAAATTGAACTCCGAGAGAGTGTCTACACAGAAGATGCCTACCCACAGATAGGATTTGCAAAGGAGTATACCAGTCAGCTGAAGCGGGCATCTCCCGTGATAGCAACTCCAGATGAGATATTCCCAGTGAAGGGGAGCTCTGGAGGTCCCGTGTAAATGCTACATGGGAAAATGAGTCCGCTCAGAGAGCAGCTCATAAAAATATAAGTCAAGTAAGACCTCTCCTGCCCCATCACCTCCCCTCCCTCTCATCTGATTCCTCTTGGGCCTATGACACATCAAAAACCATGAGTCACCAAAAACAAACTAGGAGTGGGTAGGGGAAGAACTACATTTATTTTAAGTATTCTCAGTCATGGTATCAACCCCTGAAACACCCAAGGAATACTCTATAGAGTGTAGTAAAAAAGAGAATGAACTCTGAGGATAGATATAAATATCTGAATAAATAGGTAAAGGAAGAACAAAAGACAACTCTTGTTTAAGGAATTCCACTTAAAGAGTGGAGAAGAAATGAGGAAAACAGAAAATCATCTTTAAAACATCGCAGTAATAATTGCCACAGGTAACATCAGTTATGGGCACTACATTATGGATGCTAAATATTTATTTGAAGGAGATACTGTGTTTAAGAGAATTATCTCCCCCAAATAAATGTTTAATTAATTACAATAAGAAAACAATCATGACTTTACAGTGGAGAAACCTGGAAGAAACCAGTTTAACCAAATGGTCAAAGTGAACTCACCCAGAAAAGACCTATTACTACATATTATTATGTAAGACATCATTTCCCTGATATGATGCATGACGTGGGCATATTACCTATGTAATTTTCTTCCCAATAATGCATTAACTCAAAGTAATCAAGAGCAAAGTGAGAGATATTTTTACATAGTAATGACAGGTACCATTCAAACATCTCAAGGTCACAAAAGTTGAAGAAAGCCTAAAAAATGTGCACAGATTGAAAAAGGCTAAGAAAACATGGCAGCTAAAGGCCAAGTAGCATCTGGGATTGGGTACTGGACACGTAGAAAAAGGTATTAGCGGTAAACCTGTTGAAATCTGGATAAAGTTGGTAGTTTACTTGTAATATTGATTTTTATAAATTTACCATGGTTTTATAAGATTTTTACATTAGGAGAAGCTATGGGTAGGGTATATGGGAACGCTCTGTACTATTTTTACAATTTTCCATAAGTATAAAATGATCTCAAATTAAAGAGTTAAAGGAAGAAACGTTAAAAAAACAAACAAAACCAAATAACTTGATTCAAAAATGGGCTACAAACTTGAATGTTTTCTTAAAGAAGATGTACAAATGACCAATAAGAACATGAAAATATGTTCAACATCACTAGTTTTTAGAGAAATGCAAATCAAAACCAGAATGAGATCATGATCCCACACCTATCAGAAGGACTCCTATCAAGAAAACAGAAAATAATTGTTGGTGAGGATGTGGAGAAATTGAAACCCTTGTGCACTCTTGGTGGGAAGGTAAAATAGTACAGCTGTTGTAGAAAACAGTGTGGCAGTTCCTCATGAAATTGAAAATAGAATTACCACGTGACCCAGAAATTCCACTTCTGGTTATATATCCAAAAGAACTGAAAGCAAGTTTCAAAGTGATATTTGTATAAACATGTTTGTAGTAGCATCATTCACATTGGCTAAAATGTGGAAGCGACCGTGTCCATCAACAGATGAGTGGAGAGCAAAATATGATATGTTCATACAAGGGAATATTATTCAGCCTTAAACAGGAAGGAATCTATGATATATGCCACAACATAGACAAAACTTTAGGTATTATGCTAACTGAAATCAGCTAGTCACAAAAACACAAATATAATAATTCCACTTATGAAGTACTTAGAGAAGTGGAATGGTGATTGCCAGGGCCCGGGGAGAGGCGAAATGGGGATTTGGTGTTTAACCGGAAGTTTCTCCTTCTCGAGATGAAAAGACTTCTCGATATGAATGGTGTTGATGATAACATAACAATATGAATGTTCTTAATATCACTGAACTGTACTCTTCAAATTGTTAAAAAGAAAAATTTTATGTTATGTGTATTTTATCACAATAAAAAACATTTTTTAAGTCATAGTGGAAAATAAAACCATGACCAAGGGCAGATATTTGTGAGACTGCAAGTCTCACAATAGAGGGTTTTTGTTAACTAGTATAAAAGGCTTACATGGCAATTAATCCCATGACTTTGCTTTACAAAGTTTTTTGACAGGGTCTCACAGTTAGAAAGATATTTATATTTGATCCAGAATGTCATAAAACAAATCAGACTTAGCACCCTTTTTTTATATTCTCTTTCTCTCCACCTCCTTCCCTCCCTCCCTCCTTCCCTTCTCTCTCTTTCAATGTTGGCCATGATCCAAATAAAGAGGTTTCATGATCAAGTGAAGGAATTACAAGAACCACTAATGATACCTTATTCAAAATTTGAAACAAAATTTGCTCCACAACATATATAACCACAGCTCATTATCTGTTTATCAAATTCTCATTTATCCAAAACTCTATTATAAAGATGAGCATCAGCCACCACATTTTTTTATCTCAGGGACTTTAGAGCAGTGCTCAGCCTCAACAATAGTTAGCCTATCAGAAGCCCTCAATTTATAAAACATTTAGTTAGTGTTTATGATGTAAATGTCACAGTTCAAGTACTTGATGGAGAAAAATATTAAATGAAGTGCACTTGTTTTGAATAAAATTCATTTAACATCTCCAAAGAAGTACATAATTAAGTGACTCTGTCATATGAAATGATTGAGGCTTTAAGTAAGTTACGCAACGATGGAGCAACTGCAGGGCAGCCCTTGGCAGGAAAGCTGTGCAAACTCACCCATGCAATATGCTAATAGAGCTACAACATGACTGAGGAAACAGCTGAAATGGAAGGACACATGGGAAAGCAACGAAACAAGCCCCTGTAGCTCTTAGCATGCATTTCAGTTGTATTAATGCGCAGAAATATTAATAACAAGTACTTATCTCTCATTTCTGTAGTCAAATGTGTTTCATGTGTCTAAATAAATTTAAAGTTGGTCATTGGAGGGCAATGAGCACATTTGTTAGAAAGTACCCTCATTTTTATTTATTTTTGACTTAATCTTTATTATCCTTTTATTCCCATTACTATTTAGTCCCCTTACCCTCTTCCCCCGCAGCAATCACTGCACTGTTGTCCATGAGTCCATTTTTCCTTTTGCTCAGTTCCTCCATCCCCTTGCCTCCCCCTTCACTACCTGTCATCCTGCTCTCTACTATGAGTCTGTCCCCATTTTCCTTATTAGTTCAGTTTGTTCATTAGATTCCGCATATGATTGAAATCAAATAGTATTTGTCCTCTGGATGGCTTATTTCACTCAGGAAAATGTTCTCCTGGTCCATCCATACTGTCAAAAAAATGGTAAAATGTTCTTTTTATGGCTGAGTAGTATTCCATTGTGTAAATGTCCCATAGTTGTTATATACTCTCATCTATTGATGGACACTTGCCCTGCTTCCATATCTTGGTGATTGTAAATAACACCACAGTGAACATAGGGGTGCTTATGTCCTTCTGCAAGATCATAGACTATAATCAATTCAAATTTATTCTGAGAATGCAAGATTGGTACAACACTCAGAAATCAATAAATGGGATTTACTACATAAACAAAATGAAGGGTGAAAACCACATAAGCATATCAATAAATGCAGAAAATGAACTTGATAAAATTCTTCACCTAGTTATGATTAAAAAAACTGTCATCAAAGTGGGAATACAGGGAACATACCTAAACATCATAAGGGCCATATATGAAAAACCCACTGCCAGCATCATACTCAATGGGCAAAAACTACAAGTATTCTTCTTAAGATCAGGAACAAGATAGGGATATTCATCCTCACCTCTCTTATTTAACATATTACTGGAAGTCCTAGCCACAGCAATCAGACAAGAAGAAGAAATAATAGGTATCCAAATTGGAAAGTAAGAAATAAAACTGTCTTTATTTGTAGATGACATTATGCTTACTGTGCATAGAGAACCCCAAAGATTCCACCAAGAAACTACTAGATCTGATAAATGAATTCAGCAAAGTAGCAGGATACAAAAGTAATAACTGGAAATTGGTTGCATTTTTATATGCCAATAATGTACTAACAGAAAGGGAAATTAAGAAAACAATTCATTTATATGGAAACGTAAATGACCCCAAATATCTGACAAAGGGGGCAGAAGCATAAAATGGACTAAAAATAGCTTCCACAACAAATAGTGTTGGGAGATATGGACAGCTACATGCAAAAAAATGAAACTCAACCACCAACTTACAGCATATAAAAAAATAAACTCAAGATGGATAAAAGATGTAAATATAAGTCATGATACCATAAAAGTCCTAGAGGAAAACATAGGCAGGAAAATATCAGATATTCCATGCAGCAATATTTTCACTGATGTGTCCCCTAGAGCAAGGGACACAAAGGAAAGAATAAACAAATGGGACTTGATCAAAATAAAAAGCTTCTGCATGGCTGAAGAAAAAAACATCAGCAAAATGAAAAGGGAGCCAACTGTATGGGAAAACACATTTGCAAATGATACCTCAGCCAAGGGTTTGATCTCCAAAGTACATAAAGAACTCACACGATTCTACTCCAAGACAAACAACCCAACTGAAAAATGGGCAAAGGACCCGAACAGGCACTTCTCCAAGGAGGATATATAGAAGGCCCAGAGACATATGAAAGGATCTCAGCATCACTAGCCATCAGAGAGATGCAAATTAAAGCCATAATAGATACCACTTCACACCAGTCAAAATGGCCATCATAACCAAATAAACAAAAAACAAGTGTTGGAGAGGCATGTAGAGAAAAGGGAACCCTACTGCACTGTTGGTGGGAATAGACTGGTGAAGCCACTATGGAAAACAGTATGGAATTTCTTCAGGAAATCTAAAAATGGAACTACCTTTTGACCTGGCAATTCCATTGCTGGGACTATACTCTCAGAATCCTGAAATCAATTCAAAAGAACCTATGCATCCCAATGTTCATAGCAGCACAATTGACAATAGCCAAGTGCTGAAAGCAACCTAAGTGTCCATCAGTAAATGAGTGGATAAAAAATCTATAGTACATTAACATAATGGAATACTATGCAGCAGAAAGAAAGAAGGAGCTCCTACCCTTTGTGACAGCTTGGATGGACCTGGAGAGCATTATGCTAAGTGAGATAAGCCAGACAGTGAAACTCAAATACCATACGATCTCACCTATAAGTGGAACCTAATCAACAAAACAAAGCAAGCAAAATATAACCAGAGACATTGAAATAAAGAACGAACTGTCAGTAACGAGAGGGGAAGGGGGAGCGGATAACAGGGGGAAAAGGGGAAGGGTCGTCAAGGAACATGTATGAAGGACCCATGGACAAAGCCTCGGGTAGGACTGAGGGTGAGAGGTGGGCATGGCTGGGGTGTGGGGGAGTGATTGGAAGAACATGTATACAACTGTATTTCAACAATAATTTTAAAAAAATTAAATCTAAAAAAAAGTGAAAAAGAAAAAACTTACAGTTGCTTCAAAAAAAATAAATAAAATACCTAGGAATAAACATAATCATGGAGGTAAAAGACCTGTACTCAGAATGGAAGACACTGAAGAAAGAAATTGAAAAAGATACAGATAAGTGTAAGCATATACTGTGTTCATGGATAGGAAGAATTAACAACATTAAAATGTCCACACTACCCAAAGCAATCTATAGATTCGATACAATTCCTCTTAAGATACCAATGATGTATTTCACAAAACTAGACCAAATATTTCAAAAATTTATATGGAACCACAAAATGGGCCCATATAGCAACAGAGATTCTGAGAAAGAAGAACAAATGGAAGAATCATGCTACCTAATATCAAACTATACTATAAGACCATAGTAATCAAAACAGCAAGGTACTGGCATAAAAACAGACACATGGATCAATGGAACATAATAGAGAGCCCAGAAATAAACCCATAATTTTATAGTCAATTAATATTTGACAGAGGGAGCAAGCACATACAATGGGCTAAATATAAGTTTATTCAATAAATGGAGTTGGGAAAACTAGAAAGATACATACAGAAAAGTGAAACTAGGCCACTTTCTTATACCACACAAAAGAATAAATTCAAAATGAATCAAACACTTAAATGTTATACCTGAAACCATAAAAATCATAGAAGAAAACATAGGCAGCAAAATCTCAGACATTGCTCATAGGAATTTTTTATTAAATATACCTCCCCAGGCAAGGGAAACAAAAGAAAAAATAAACACATAGGACTACTTCAAACTAAAAAAATTTTTCACAGCAAAGGAAATCATCAACAAAATAAAAAGACAACCCACAGAATGGGAGAATATATTCACCAATACATCCGGTAAGGGGTTACTATCCAAAATTTATAAAGTACTTAGAAAACTCAATACCAAAAAATCAAACAACCCAGTTAAAAAAATGGGCAAAAGACCTGAATAGACACTTCTCTAAGGAGGATATATAGATGGCCAATAGACATATGAAAAGATGCTCAACATCACTAATCATCAGAGAGATGCAAATTAAAACCACAATGAGATACCATCTCACACCTGTCAGAATGGCAACCATCAATAAATCAAGAAACAAGTGCTGGCAAGGATGTGGAGAAAGGGGAACCTTTTTGCACTGTTGGTGGTAGTACAGATTGTTGCAGCCTCTGTGGAAAGCAGCATGAAAATACCTTAGAAAGTGCTCTCATTTTTTAATGTAACTACTATTTAAAGTCATATTTAATCCAAACAAGAAATTAAACTAAATTTATTAATGACTTTAATATTTGCATAGTAATTAAAAAATATTATGACAACCCTATTTCAAACCAATCTTATTTTTACTACCTTAAAAACTCTTGCATAGCTGCCCTGGCTGGTGTAGCCCAGTGGATTGAGCGCGGGCTGGGAACAAAGCAGTCCCGGTTCGATTCCCAGTCAGGGCACATGCCTGGATTGCAGGCCAGTTCCCCGGTGAGGGCCATGTGAGAGGCAACCATACATTGCTGTTTCTCTCCCTCTCTTTCTCCCTCCCTTCCCCTCTCTCTAAAAATAAATAAATAAAATCTTAAAAAAAAACTCTTGCATAGATATCCATGAAATCAAATTTGTAACAATTACCTTAAAATATCAGAGTTGACCTTCACAAAACAAATATGCAATTAAAAATATTAAATTATTGCCCCCTTTTTGGGAAGCTGAGTAAAGTTGTGTTCGCAGGGATCTACTGTTAAATGTTTTTTTACAAAACATTATTGTCACTTGATGTACATGATAACAATAAAAAAGTGAGTTTAATTTATGTACTTATTTATTTATCAGAATTGTTAAGTCATACTGCTAGCCTTTTTGACTTGTAACCATTTTGAAGGCAGTTACCAGATCAACTTCCCTTATTAGTTTTTATTATATAATATTTAGCAAGAATTTATTTACAAATCTTACGAAGACCTAAGTGATTTTATTTATGCAGGCTGTACACATCAATATTTATAATATTTGAAACTACAACAAATGTATGATATTTGAAACTCAAACAACTTTTCATTAAAATGAAAATATTTTTTACTTTAAAGACACCAAAACGTTTTGGGGGAACTCATAGGTGTCCTCAAGCCACACACGGGAAAATTCTACACTAAAGCCCTGACTGACAGCCATATATAACCTGGTGCCAATCTACTATTGAATGAAACCGATTTTATCACTTTTGAAAAACAACTCTTTTTTTCACTTCTTAATTTCATATCCTTTTTCAGTCTTCGCCATGTATAAACCTTTTCATCTTTCAAGGTCTAGCCCAATTCATTTCCATTCCACATTTCTGGACACATTTTTATATTACTGGAAAATGATTATATGCTGTGATGGTTAATTTTATGTGCCAACTTGATTGGCTATGGGATGCCCAGGTAGCTGGTTACAACATTATTTCTAGATACTTCCATGAGTGTGTCTCTGCAAGATACTAGCATGTGAATCAATGGACCAAGTAAAGATGATCCTCTTCACTAATGCTCATGGGCATCATCCAATCTGTTCAGGGCCTACATAGGACAAAAATGGGAAGGAAGGACAACTTTGCTCTTTGCTTGACTTGGACATCCATCTTGTCCTGCTAGTTGAACATCAAGTGCTTCTGGTTCTTGGGCCTGAGGATTGGGACTTATCCCATTGACTCCCTTGGGTTTTAGGCCTTTGGACTGGAACTGAATTATTACCATTGACCTTCCTGGTTCTCCAACTTGCAAATGGCAGATTATGGAACTCCTCCGCCTCTATAATCAGGTTAGTGAATTCCTGTAATAAATCTCTTCAGATATACAAATTCAGAGATATAGATATCCTGTTGGCTCTGTTTCCCCAGATAACCCTGACTAATACATAGGCTGTTGATAATTTTTTTCTTTGGAAATTAGAATTATCTCCAAAACTAGATTATAAAATAGCCATAGGTAAGAACAGCCTTATAGTGTTTCTGAATTTACTATAGAACTTTGCCCAGAGTTGAACATATAATAATAAAATGAATATATTGAATCATGTACATCGATAATTTTAGAGTGAATCACAAATACACATGTGCCTCTATGTATATAAATGTCTTTATATAGAAAACACTGTAATATTATAAATTATTTTTCCAATATTGTCTACTTTGATCATCAACAAATATCAAAAATGTACTTAATTAATATGGAATATCAATTTATAAAACAGTGCACAAATTATAGCACACAAATATTAATGTATTTATGTGGAGTGGAAAGCAAATTGGACTAGGAGATAGAAAATCCAGATTTTAAGTTTTCACACAGTATGAATTTAGAAAACCATGTGGACTTATAGATGCCATAAAACTTATTTGAGTGCCAGTGTCTGTAACAGTGAAAAGTTCCCCTTTACTATGATACTTAAATGAGGATTTTATGATAAAAAATTTTTATCAACAAAGCAGTATTCAAATGCAATATTTCATGTAACTATTCCCCTGAGACTGGCACACTGATTGCAAACCAGTATTGGGTATAAGATGATGAGGTGCGTACCATAACAATCAGGAGGGCTTACGACATGTAAAGGAGACATCTTTGAACATTCAATCCAAAAACAGCTGGGGTATGCAGTAGTCCACTTAGAGGCCGGCTTGAATATTGTTTAAGTACTATGTGTGTACACATCTCATAGGTAATCCAGACAAAGCTGAAGAGTTTATGGTCCAGTATTAGCAGTCTAACTTTGAAAGCCTTGAAGAATAACAAGGCTCTGAAGAGGTGATAGAGATTTATACAGAGCACCACACAGAAAGGTTTCATAAAAATAGATTTTTCTTTCTCCCTTTAAAGTGGTGCTATCATCCTCTGCGCGCCTCATCACCGAAGGTTACCCCACCAGCACGCTATGTCCAACTCCACTCTGTTTTCTCATCTTACACAAATCTGCTAATGTAACCACCCCCTTCACTTCTGTCAGGCCCCTCGTAAGAGTGCTTGCTCCCCATGAGGGCTACCATTCTCTTGACAATGGTACCAGTGTTCCTGAATAAAGTCTTCCATCCTGTTCATAGAATCCTGAGGACTGAACAGTGGAAATGCAAGCCGCCAAGAGCTACTGCAGTCAAGGACCACAGGATCTTGAGAAAAAAAAAAAAGTATAAGCAGGTGATACTTCTTAAAATACAGTTGGGAAAAAGCAATTGTTGCAGAATATGAACTATGCCAGTGGTTAAATGCTCTGACGCCCCATGTTATGCAGATGGATACATAGAGGAAGGGAGGCAGTTTTACTTTTTCAAAGGTCTTAGTGGAAACAGGGTCCTCAGGGACTCCAGACATACCCGTACCTAACTGGGCTCCCTTTTCTGTCTCAACCACCACATGCTCCCTCACTTTTACTTCCTAGCATTTCCTCCCAATAAACTAACTCCTTGCACCGAAGTCTTTGTCTCAGACTTCTGCTTTCAGGGAAGCCCAAACTCAGACAGCCACAATGTTTTATGGAACATGCACTACATTCTAGACTCCCCACAGAGGATCCATAATCCTGCAATAGGGCTGGGAGGCCCCTGTTTTACAGGTACAGAAATGGGGATTTAGAGAGATTATGTAACACGTCCAAGGCCACATAGCTAAGGTATAACAGAACCAGGATGTCCTTGGACCATTCGACTCCAGAGTTACACTATTTCTTCTATACTATGGCCGTTTTGCCAATAATCACAAACATGAACTGAATAACTCCTATGTGTAGTACTGTTCGTTCAAAGGATCAGGGAATTTTTTTAAAATCTGTATTTACCCTATCTACTGTGAAGTTTGAGGCTGGAAGTGTCTAACCAGATTGACTTATTTTGAGATTTCAGAAGTAAGCATTGTTCCACGGGCACTAGTACCATTTTATGGGTTTCATGAAATTATGTACCATTTCACGGAAACTTAATTTCCCTCTCCATAAACTCTAGACAATTTTCTTAATGTCGCCCATCTCATTTTATTTTAATGAAACTTAATCCAGCACTATTATAAATGTTCAAAATGAAACAATTCTTAAAATAGTGTGTTTCTATTATCTTCATTTTACAGGCAACTACAAGGAAATGGATACTGTTGTTTGTCATTTAAGTTTTCATAAATATTTTATGTGCTTCTTCGAGGAGCTTTAGTTTAAGAAAAGAATTACTCAAAAATTTAGAGTACTTGTATTTGGTAAGTATGAAAATGTAAATGTATAGAACATAACAACTTTCACAAAGACTAAAGTAAGATAATGGTTGCAAATAACTTTAGAAACATAAGAAAGTAATAAATCAGTGACTGTGGAAAGATTACCACTGTTTCCAGGCTCCCCTTCATATGTTTTAGAATATTTAAATTATTCATACAGATTCTATGCACTTCCACAAGATCTGCTTTCTTGTTTGCCTTTTTGAATTATGTCTAAATAGGAAAGTTGACTTCAGAGAGGAATAATAAAACAAGTCATCCTTTCTTTTATTGTATAGAATTAATTATGCTGGATTTCCACAAGCCTTAAAAATATATTGATAATCAGATAATTAGCATTTATAAAGCCCTTTTATGTGCCAGAAACTATCCTAGGAACTTTTCATTTATTATCATTTTAAAAATTTAACCCTAACACAACCAATAAGCCAGGATATATTATTCATATTTTATACATGAAGAAACTTGAGCTATGAAGAGTGTAACTGACTTGCACAAAGCAAGAGTCACACATGAATCTTACCGCCACCTCCACATCTGGTTTCCTGTCTACTTGAAGCTTTGTTCCTGCTACTTCATCTCATTCCAGTTTTTTATTAATATGATTGGATTTTAGCAACTTTACGGTAAAATTCACTGCATAAAATTATTTTCATAAAAAATAGTTTTAATATATATTAAAAATAATAAATAAATATTAAATACATAATATATATTAACATATGTTGATACTTATAACATACATACATATATTGAACTTAGGTAGTTTTATTATATGATAGTCACTGATTTTAAAGATCAAAATGTAGATAGATTTAGGTATCCCTTATACATATACCTCCAAATTGAGTAATTCTTTCAGGTGGTCTTTCTGTCCTTGGCAAACCTGATATGCAAACTAGAATTCTGAATATCTGTTTATCAAAATAGTAACACCCAACAGAAATCACAAATGATTTTTTTAAGTGATAAACTGGTTTGAAGAGTGCTCAAAATACTTCTCAAAGTCCATAAAAATATTCTTGCTAGGATAAATAGGCACCAGTATGTATAGGGAGGAGAAGGGGACATTGAGAAGTCTGTTTATTTGTTTGTTTATTTATTTAGAGAGCGGAGTGGATAAAATATTTTTAAGTTCATTATCTTAATATACTTAAAGAAGAAAACGAGGGTTAAGCCGTCTGACTTTAAGAAGCCAGGGACTATGCTACAGAATGTAACTACAGGACTAGCGGCAGGAGAGACAGGGAGCCAACGTCCCGGGACAGAGCACAGAATGTCGGCCACAGTGACAGAGGCCCAGGCGGAGGGCAGAGACAGAGCAGAGGACAGTGGCCATAAAACTAAGGAGACCCTGGCCGAGACTGAAGTTTGAGTTCCCCCAGACAAGGGGGAGGGTAGCATGCACCAAAAGATCAATAAAATGAATAATGATATGCTAGGAGATGAATGATCATCTTTCCCAGAAGAGATTTTAGCAGAAGATGAGTCTGAGCTGCTGGAAAAAATCCCACGGCAGGCTCTGTGTGAAAAGAAAATGAGAAGAAATGGGCATGAACATAGGTTTACAGCTCTGCTGCTTTTGGCTAAGGCAGCCTCGCTGACTAGGACATCTAAAGCTTGCTCCATCAGTTACTAGACCTGTGACTTTGACTGAATCCCCAATCTCCTACCAGGCTGCTTTCTCATTTTCTAAGTTGGAATAATAATGGCCACCTTAACGTTTTCAACTATCAACTCTATACAGAGGTCTCCCTCATCTATCTCTAGCCCAGACACCTCCCTCTGGTTGATTCCCTCTGAAAAGGAGAGTGATTTATCTGAACCGTAAGATTAGGCAAAGGCAGGAAGAACGCACAACTCAGCTACTTCCAGGCTCTCCTTTCGGAATCAGCTGGCTGTGGGAGGCACATTCTTCCCTCTGCAGCTGCTGTCATGAGGAATGGCTTCCCACAGCGTGACTGGCAGAAGTCTTAGCTCTGCGGACACACTCATTCTCTTAATGAGTCTCAAGAACCAGACTTGATGGCCACTGGAGAAAGGTGGGGTGTTAGGAAGCCCGCTTTCAGCTCTCAGATCCAAGCTTCGCTTTCCAACCCATACTTACCAGTAATGAAGATGATTATTTTTTATTTATTTATAACTGCGTTAATCTTGCAGTTGGTGTAGAATTCAGAGAAAGGAGCATGATTGTGATTCTCAGACACTAAACAAGTCCTGTAATGCCAAGAGTGTAAGTTTTCATTATCTATTTATTTATTTATCCTCATCTGAGGATATTTTCTTTATTGCTTTTATAGAGAAAGGAAGGCAGAGAGGAAGGGAGGGAGAGAACATCGACTGGTTGCCTCCTGTATGCACCCTGACCAGGGATAATATGCACGACCTGGGAACCCGCCCTGACTGGAGAGCCACAACCTTTGTTACTGGATGACGCTCCAACCAACTGAGCCACACTGGCTGGGGCTCATCACTTACTTTTAAAAAAGCAATCTTACCATTAGCTCAAATAGATGGACACATGAGTTAGCATTATGTAAACTAAACACCATTTCCAAGAATCTCAGAGAATGTCGACCAATCAGATGCAGCTTAATTGTCAATGTCATACACTTGATTATAATGATTTTTTAACTGCATTTATTTATTTTTAGACAGAGGGGAAGGGAAGGAGAAAGAGAGGGAGAAAGAGAGGGAGAGAAACATCAATGTGTGGTTGCTTCTCACACACCCCTGATGGCCCACAACCCAGGCATGTGCCCTGACTGGGGATGACAATGGTAGCCTTTTGGTTTGCAGGCCGGCACTCAATCCACTGAGCCACACCAGCCAGGGCTGATTCTAATGATTTTTAAGGCACCTTTAATAGCCCCAGCTACCACATTTAAATACTCAAGTTTTTGTGTCCATAATTTATATTTTTGTCTCATTAAACAAAACAAAGTCAGCAAAATATAAGAGAATATTATACACAAGGAGCATAGTAATTGCTTACAAATGCTTCAATAAGTCCTCCTGAAGGAACTCTTGGGAAGACAGGTACACGTATACTCTGCTTTGTTTTCCTTTTATTTCAGGGAGTCCTGGGTGCATTTTTCTCATGCATCACAGGAAAAAGGAAAAAAGAGAAAAACAAAACAACCAAATTCTTCAAACTAGAATTGTACATTTGAACGTCACTGCCACTGATTGAAAATGCAGTTTCACACTGTACCTTGTTTGAAAACATGTTGCTACCCAGCTGGCATACGTTGCTAAAATCACAAAATGCAAGGTTTAAAAATGGGAAATGGTATATACTTGATTAAACCAGATGACTGCTGATGAAAAATATGCTCAATTGAGTTCACAGCATAAATAATTTCCTACAAGCATTTACTAATGGATTTTTTACAATGACAAAATTAAAAATCAATTAAACAAACAGGAAAATGCAACCTTTATACATTGTACAATTGTTTATTGTTTCGAGTGAACATGGCCCATTAATAACGGAAACATTTGCAACTTGTGCTACAGCAATGGGCAAAGACTGTGGCTCCAGCCCAAAGGTCAGGGGAGTGGTGAGCGCGTGTTAGCCCCACAGCAGGATCAGTGAGACATCCGAAAACACGTGGCCTCCACAGCAGAGAGTTTTAGCAGAAAACTGGGTTAGAGTCAGCTTAGCAAGTCAAAGTTTGCTCATACCTAAGTGGCAAAGAAACCAGGGCAGGAAATATAAGTAGAAATGAAGAAGACCCAAATATTTGACCAAAATACTCACTGAGTGAGCTGAGTAGCTTAAACTCGGGTAACTGGGGTTACTACTGAAACTGCAATAATGATAGTACAGCGATTAGAATAGATTTGACACTTTGAAAAGGATTACAAAGCCCTGGTAGTTTTTCATTCTAATTTTGATCGTTGACTGTATTTGGGGTAGAAATCAACTACCCAGAAACTTACAAGTAAAATAATAATCGATATCCCCACGTTGAAGAAAAGACTGTGTAAATAGACAGGACCTACTGAGTAATAAAAGTTCAAAGTTATTGTGTTATTCAGTCTTCTTCATCAACGGGTCTCAAGACACCAAAAGTTGTTAGCAAAGAGAGCAACAATCAGAGAAATCATGATGGAAGAACTAATGTGTGACAGTAAGACCAGCCTATTTATGTGACAATTACTAACAAATATTATGTTAGTGAATATTAGCAACTGCACTCATACCTTTCTGTTTCATAAGCTAATAGTACTTAACTATATATATGCATTTACATGTGTAGATCAATAGAAATTCACTCTTATGGTGACTAGTGTTTAAAATATCCTATCTTTATGTGACTTCACTCACTAACTCTATGGCCTTCGATAAGTCATTTTGCCTCTAAGCTTTCCGTTGCAGACTCAGTAGGGTAGGAGAAACTGGGATACTGCAATTGGCTAGAACAGCATTTCTCACCTGTGTTCTACATGGCCAGCCCCAAGAAGCTGTTTTTGACATTTTTCTAATCTCTCCATAATAAAATTTTAACACCTCAGATAACTCTTTATGTATATCTCTTTGTGTGCGTGTATTGAATTCATATCTGTGCTTTATAACCGAAGAGAGTACCATTTTTTTCTGCTGCCCTCAGAACCAAGTTTCATCACTTAAGATGAAAAATGCATGAAATGGGATAATATTAAATACCAGGTACATAGAAGGAATTTAGTAAGAAATAGCAATAGTGATTATGGACCGATTTCAGCATGAGGATGAAATAAAGAGCAGCCTAGCATGAACATCCTCCCCAAACAAACAAGTGAAAAATGTCCCACAAATGGAAAGAAGATAGAGGCACAGTGGAAAATGTTAATTATTATATTACTGTGTACCATGCTCCCACACTTGAACTTAACACTTGCTTTTCCATTTATCTTCATAAGAACCTTATAAAACTCTTTATTAACTCATTTTGCCTACCTACTACTACTACTACCTCTGTATCTATCTTTTCCCTGTATCTATAAATTTGTTTTCTTTTAAGATGCCACATATAATTGAGATCATAAGGTATTCGTCTTTCTCTGACTGACTTATTTGCTTAGCATAATGCCCCCTAGGTCCATGCATGTTGTCCTTAAAATGAGCATATATATATTTTTGCATATTTGTATATATGCACAATATTATATTTATATATAAATATATATACACATATTTAATGTCGATGGGCACTTGAGTTGCTTCCATATCTTGGCTATTGTCAATAATGCTGCAGCGAACATGGGGCGTATATATCTTTTTGAGTTAGTTTTATTTCTGCGCATAAACACTCAGATGAGGAATTGCTAGATGATATGATAGTTCTATTTTGGAACCTCCATAGTGTTTTTCATAGTGGATGCACTAATTTACATTCCCACCAGCAGTGTGTGAGTTTTCCCTTTTCTTCACGACCTCAAAAACACTTGCGATCTCTTTTCTTTTTTAATAATAGCCATGCTGACAGGTGTAAGGTGGCGTCTCCTTGTGACTTTGATTTGCATTTCCCGATGATCAGAGGCATGGAGCATGTTTTCATGCACCTGCTGACCCTTGTAGGTCTTTAAAAAATGGCTATTCATTTTCTCTGCCATTTTAATTGGATCATTCAACTTTATTATTGCATTCTGTGAGTTCTTTATATATTTTGGATATTAACCACTATAAAATATATGATTTGCAAATATATTCTCCCAATCTGTAGATTGCCTTTTCATTTTGTTGATAGTTTCCTTTGCTGTACAGAGCTTTTGGTTTGCTGTCATCCCATTTCTTTATTTTTGCTTTTGTATATTTGCTGCCTTTGTTTTGATGTCAAGTCCAAAAAAAGAAAGCCAAAACTGATGAACTTACCTTAAGTTTTTTCTAAGAGTGTATGGTTTTGTCTCACATTCAAGTCTTTAAGTAAAAATCTTTAGAGATGATAAAATTTGGGTGTAGCAAGTATAAATGAGCTGCTTAAGGTAAAACTGTGGATGGAAAGGCTATCCTTCAAACCTAAGTATCCTTCAAACCAAAATCCAGGCTCTTTTCATTAGCACACTACTACATAACTTGTCACTTGAAAGCTGCATCAGTCTGAATTTACTCATTTAGAAAAAGAGATTAAGCCACTATTTTCATTAGACAAGCCCAGTTAGAATTGCCCTACCTGAACGGTCTCCTTGGTCTGCTGACGTCCTTATCCCATTTCAATCATTGTGACAACTCAGGAATTTGCTTAATATCTTAAAATTATTCTGGGTGGAATGTTTTCTATTACTTCTGAAGAAATCATGGTATCTCCGTAATTGGCACATGTGGAACTTCCGAGTTTCCACCAGAATGGGAGTTAAAGCTGCATGTACTAAAGTGCATGAGTCTTAAATTACAGGCAATTGTAATCTATGATGCTGAGAGCGCCCTGTTATAAAAGAGAGGGAGGAACTGGCAATCAGTTCAGCCATGAAGGAGAAGCCTCAAGAAGACATTTGTCAACAGAGTTTAGGTGGAGACCTGCTGCTTCATGAATGGAAGACACAGTTCAAGGGAATGATGGGAGTGCAAAGTAATAGATTTCTAGATGAAGACCAGGAAATCAAGGACAAGACACCAAAAAAATTCCTAGACCCTGAAATGTGCCCTAGAGAAGACAGGAGACAGATTGTGGAAATTTAAAGAAGTTAGTTTAGGTACAGTGTTCCAAGTGTTAGAGGACTTCATGATAAGAAGTGAGCCATGAGCTCATAAATATTTCCAGAATTTACCACAGGACACAGGAGAGCTGCATGGAGGAAGAACAGTCTTTCATGCTGAGGCATGCTGAATCGTGTTGGCCAAAGTAGAAGCAAGATGGTGTCCAGGGCCAAAGAGAATCCTCAATTCCTTGTCAGGACCACACAAGCAGGGTATCAGCTCTTTGACGTCTGAGCTTTGGCGGGGCCTCAGGAGATCAGCTTCCAGCCTGCGTGTTGGTCTGCAGGGGCCTGCTACATCAGACCTCCTCTTGGGAAGCTCCGTTCTGTCTCACACCACGCGCAACTGAAAACTGCTCTGCAGAAAACACACGTCCACTTGGGAGACACGTTGTCTCCAGAAAAGTGGGAGAAAATGGCACTGCTGGCTGGTCTTATGGATTTGTGTGATTAGCAAATTGGCAATTAATATTCTGTATTTTATAGCATGATTTAGTTCTTCACTTTTCCACCTTATTTCTGACTTTTTCTGTAGCAATACACACAAGCTTCATTTTGACAGTGCCTGTAAGAAAGAAGCTCCAATGGACAAAATGTAGCCAAGATGTCAGATTAGGCCTTTGATTAGATGAAATCTAATTATGGGTAATAAATTATGTATTTATTTTATATTAAGTGATGAATGTAACTTGCCAATTAGAAGAAATCAAAGTTATTGACCTATAGTGAATTCTTCCACATTTGCTGTCATCATAAAATAGAATATCATGACATAACTATAAATGCATATTTATTTTGTTATTAGATATATATCTTTTTAAAAAAAATTTCTAGGAAAACAAAGTATCCCTCTCCTCTTTTGGGAACATTTATTAATGAAAGATTAATTCAAAATTCAGATTTATTATCTTTTCAGGTTATAAAGTGCGTGTCTCCCAGCTCCAAACCCACTCTTGTCTACACTGTGATTTCAGATGTCGGGCAGGGTCCTTGCAAACTCTGTTTCTTCTCATTGCCTGGATTTCTGCTTCACTGTGCCAGCAGCAGGTAGAGGGGGGAGACTGGAAGACAAGGTGAGAAGAAGGGTCTTTCTGCTGTCAAGGAGTGCTCAGCAATGAACCTGAACCCAAAGACAACATTTGGTTCTGGCTTCCATTTTCTCTTATCCCTTGTTGAGGATCCTCGTGTTCCCCCTGGTAAGAACTAGCACAGCAGGGCAGCAGACTCCTCAGAGACATGAGTGCTGGGTCCTGGGAGCTCTTCTCCAGGTCCCCAAGGTACCAGCAGCAGCTGGGCAGGGCTCCCTCCTGAGAGGTCCGAGTCCGAGCTCTGAAGGACCCCTCCTGAGAGGTCCCTCCTGAGAGGTCCGAGTCCCAGCTCTGAAGGACCCCTCCTCCGAGTCCTGAGGCACTACCTCTGCCACCTTTTCCACACTCCCAGGCCAGAACTGTCAATCAGATCCATGGGGTCCCAGCCTCTAGGTTCTAAGAACTCTATTTCCCTTATAGTAGCTGTTTTATAAACTTGTTATTTTATTATTTCAGCACTCCTTCAACTTTTTATTGCCCAACATCTTTGTCACCAACTCTTTTTAAAAACGTTCTCATGTCATTTCTGTGTTGTAGACCTGAACTCAGTATGCCTGTATCAAAAACCTCACTGCAAGATAATTAGATAAGCAATGTCAAAAATGACCAACTTTCATCTATGCAATGTTGAAAAGCTTTATTGTTGCTGCTTCTGTCGTCGTTTCAAACAGACGGAGCCCAGGACAAGGGCTGTCATTTTAACAATTGCTGAGTATCTGGGAACTCATTGGGCCTTCAACTTTCTTCTGTTTTTGTTACTTTTTAACTGATGTATAAGATACAGACCAAATCATGGACAGACAGCCTTTGTCTTTGATTTACGGCTCAATTACTTTTACGTAGGTATACACCCCATCAAGATATAGCTCATATTCAACACCAGAGCTTTCATATTTCATAAGAACTCCCAATATCAGATGATTCTTTACAAGAGAACAAAGGAGAACAAAGGCATATTGATGTCCAAGATAGACCACAAGAGATTTTAGTGGTATTAACACAAGGCTAGTCATTTGGCCATTTTAAATAAAAATTACAATTGACATGACTGTTCTTCCTTCCCACTATAAGTTAAACAACTTTGTTAATACCATATAGTCACGGTGTTTAGGTATACAAAAATGTGTTATCAAAGAAAGCTGTGAAATATCATCCATTCTTTTATTCAGGAATAACTTTAAAAACTCCTCCTTTTTGCCAAGCATCAGATTAAATTTTAAGGATCTCAAAATGAATCTAACATGGCCCTTGTACTGAGTACAGCTATACTCAAGAGACAAATATACATATCTAAATGGTGGTACAGGTTAAGTTTGGCAAAGAGAAGGAGAAGGAAATAAATTAGGGATTTATGGGTCAATAGGTTTGATGTTTTCCCAGCTAAAAGGAGAATACATCTGCCGAGAAAGCAGGTCCAGGAGAAGTAAGAATCTAGAATGGTTCCACATAAGGAAGATGCGAGTTGAGGAGAGATGGTACTAGAAAGTCTGGACCTCAAAAAAAATTCATGAAGACTTTTAATCTACAAGCTTTTTAAATTCTCATTCTTTTGTTTCATTTTTAGAAAAGTAACCCTGGATGCAGAATGGAGGAGAAATTTTAGAGGGCAGAGAAAGTTAATGGTTAGAAGATTGATAGATTTTTGTTGTTGTTGTTAGTTTAGGTGAGAAATAAAAAAGATGAACCTCCTGCCCTCATGAAGAAATGAAGCCAGCCCTGCCCAGGTGGCTCGGTTGGTTGGAGTAATGCCCCATACACCAAAGGTTGTGGGTTCAGTCCCCAGTCAGGGCACATACCTGGTTGCAGGTTCCATCCCGTCAGGGTGCGTATGGGAGGCAACCAACTGATGTTTCTCTTTCACATCGATGTTTCTCTCCCTTCCTCTCCCTCTAAAATTAATAAACATATCCTTGGGTGAGGGCTTTAAAAAAAGGTGCCAGATTTAAGAGATTTCTGGAGAGTTTTGAAAGTCAAGAGATTTTGGTGATAGAATCTAAATTGGGATGAAGGAGACAAGTGCTCCTGGGGTCACAGAGATCTGACGCTGAAAGTGACGGGGACCCTGGCTCATGGGGTCCATGGCATTGTGGCTGAGACGAGACACATTTCCATGGACTACCGAATCCTGTGGAGGAATAAGGACGACATGGCCACTCTCTCAAGGGGAGAGCACCTTGGAGTGCCTCAGCCTTTCTCTCAAGAGAAGAGCGCCCTGACCCTTCCCTTGACAGGCTTTGATTGCTTTTCTGGGCACATTACATTGAGAATGGTCCTCATTTACTATGCACAGGTTTGCTTTTGTGGTTACCTTTTACAGAAAACAAAGGAGAGGATGTTGCTAATTACATCAAAAAAGAATGATATTTGCAAATGCAAAGGGAAAAGTGGTTGAACTGGTCACACTCATCCTTGGAAGGTTTAGCATAGATTTTAGGAAGTTACTTTAAATATATGCAGTAAATGTTTGTTGCCTCAATACAGGGTGAGGGAGTTTTAGCAAAAAGCAAGCCTCAAAATGGCCTAGGTACAATGCAGGCCTGATTTCCCACGGAAGAACCTATCTGTGGGTGTGGGTCCTGTGTACCAACCTCGCTTTCCACTGGCCTTTCCGAGTGGGAGCTGGGCCTACGCCATGCAGAACGGTCTCCTATAGAAAGAAAAGCAACGATTTTCATTTTTGCTTTGTTTTGTTTGAAATGCCTTTCAGACACACAAGTTGATGTATTCAGAAGCAACTGGAGATGCAGGCCTGGTGCTTAAGGAAAGGTCACAGAGCAAAACAGTATGTCTGGGAGACACTATCAGAAAAGGGGATAAAGGAGTTCACCCAAGAAAGAATACTGAGTTACAAAAATAGAGAACTAAGAATAAAAACATCAACAATTGAGACTAAGGAAAAGAAAGAAGAGGCAGCCAACATCACAGAGAAGGAATATTCAGAGGTCGGAAAAGAGGCGGTATGGCTGGATGACGAAGAACTTGGATCCTGGCAACAAATAGGCTGGGTCTGACTTCATTCTTTCCCACCTATGACTCTGTGACCCTGGACCAGTTGCTCTCAGATTCCTCACTTTATGTGGTTTAATGGTAACTATTTCATAGGGAGATTGTGGGGAATCAGTAAGTTAGTGTATGAGAAATACTCAGAACAGTGTTTGCACATGGTAGTAAGTGAGAATAAGCATTAACCGTGACGATATTCCAGAGGCTCAGTTTTTCCGAGTTATCTCGGGAGGTCTTCTTTACATTCAGGGTCTGGCAGAAGCAATGCCTGCTTGAGGGTGGTCGGTAGGAAAATAATATGGTGTCATCATTTATATTTTCAATTTGAACATTTCACCTAAAACGTCATATAGCATGCTTGAGGGTGATATTGTTATGTTACAGAATTATATGCTTATGGTTTTGTAATAAAAGATTTGCTAATAAAAAGGGGTGTTATTTGTGCAAGTCTTAGCCTTTAATATGTTAAAATCTAAATTATAAGATACCATATCAACCCAAAAGGGATTGGACTTCATTTTAATTGCACTATATTAAGGTAACATTGTGTGAGTGTTGGTTGATTTCATAGACCATTAAGTTATTTGTTGTCTGTTATGTTCTTAGTTTTTGTTTATAAAACCATGTTTAATTTTTCTGACCTTTTAAAAATAAATTATTTTACTAATGAACTTTGTTCATATAATTTCTTTCTAAGTGCTTTCTATTTCTGTTTACATTCAACTAATAATAATATACTCATTTGAACAATGGTAAGACTTTGTATTCACATCACATACTTTATAAAAGGATCTCCGTAAGTCCTGCATGCATTATTTATTTTTAACTTCAATAGATAGTTAGAAAAGCAAACACTAGTATTTCAATTTTACATTTTTTAAAAAATGAGTATGGAGCTGGAAAATAATGTTTTGAAATTCATAGATAAGTTGAGAGAACATGTCTTCACTATGGAGGTGGATTGAAACATTCACTGTACAGAAATGAACCTTCCAGAGTCCTAGAATTTCCAGAATTTTCAGACAAAGAAATAGTAATGGAAACAAAAGCATCCATCACACACTGGACTACCCATATGATCATAGCTAAGAAGGACCGAGACCCCAACGGTAACGCTTGGAGCACTCAGATTAGTTCACCACGCGGAGCCCAGGAAGCATTGGGAAAGAGGAAGTCAGTGGGGACAAAAAGCCAGAACAGCACGTAAAAGGAAGGAGGGAAGGCTGACAGGTCAGCAGCAGTGGGAGAGATAATATTTATTAGAAACAACAGTGAGTAAAGGACAGATTAAATAAAAGAGCAAGTACTGTCATCACATGGCTCGGATGACTCCGGACCAGATCAGATCAGGTTGGACAAGCTCTGGGGACCTGATAAATCCATCAGGAGATCCAATACCAAGCCAGAAAGCAGGTACAAGCCAGCTGGAAGTTGGTGTCTGAGACTGTGACATTCAGTGAAAGCTGTTGCAAAAGGAAGAATGCAGTGTCAGAGGGTCCAGGGAGAGCTCACGGCAGGTCTGGCAGGACAACTGGCAACAGCATGGACTTTAATCACCCAGAAGGACTTGGGTACAGTGGCAGAGTGCAGCCAAAAGCATTCAATGCCTGGCAGATAACAGACACTCATAAAATATTGTCAGGGGTTGATGACTAGAAGCGGTTGACTTTTTAGGGCAAGGCCAGCATCAAGGCTGGGTTGGTTCGAAGGACCACGTGACCTGTTGTGATTAGTTAGAAACTCTGTCTTAATGGTGAAGAACCTGCCATTATAAGAGTGACTTTGCCATTTATTTGGACAGCAGGGGCTGGAAATGTTCATTCTGAGAATAGAAGGATTAAATAGATGTATAATTTGGCAATCACTGGGGAGTGGGAGAGAATGGAAAACAGCTCGCTGACCTTTAGTGCTGTAACAGTGAAAGGTAGTCTACCTCCATGGTATTCAAGGGCACTGCCATCAGACCACACGGGAAGGTTGAGAAGCCTTCCTACAGGCTCTGTCTGCAGAAAACAGCAGAAGGAAGCTTCCACAATTACCTCCTTAAACTGTCAGAAATATCTTTTTAATCCTCCCCTGAGGATATGTTTTATTTTATTGATTTTAGAGAGAAAGGAAGGAGGAGAGAGAGAGAGAGAGATGAGAGAGAAACATGGATCACTTGCCACTTGTATACACTCTGACCAGGGATAGAACCCGAAACCTGGGCACGTGCCCTGACTGGGAATTGCATCAGCGACCCTTTGATTGGCAGGCCACTGCTCAATCCACTTAGCCATACAAGCCAGGGCTTAATACTTAATACTTTTTAAAAAATTATAGAAATAAAAATGCTATTGACTGAATGTATGCTTTATTAACATGTGGTTTGGGGTGTCTAACATAGGCACAGAGTTACAAGAGTAGATATAATTAGCAAATATGTGCAGAGGATATAGGTTGAAGGGAACTGTCCGTTCCTCTGGTAATAGTTCCCTGCTCAGCCATTCACACAGGAGTCATCATGGGTCCTCCATCTTTCCTTAGAACCTCATTCTTCTGACAAGTGGGACTGGTTAAGTTAGGGAGTGAGACTCAAGAGCCAATCTCAGTGATTCCCAGGAACTGATATATTATTCTCAGACAAAGAACATCTCTTTCCGCTGGGAGTGCCAAGCTGAGAGGATATGATCTGAATCCTTAGCCTTTAACTTCTTTCCTCACGAGGAGGCATATCTACAGCTGAGAGAATGAGACTCACATGAATAAAGAAAGCAGGAATAGAGCAAAGCGAGGGACCAGGCAGAGGAGGGGGATCAGAGCACATGAATACATGATGAACATGAGCTGCGGCTCTGACCAACTGACCAAGTATGAGCCTGTCCATATAAATAATCAGCTTAATGTTTCCTTAATAAGCAAATGTTTGAGAAAGCAAATGATGTTGACTACATTACTTATGTTTTGGGAACATTAAATACCGACATGTTCACAGTACTAGAGAGCTAGAAATATCTGGCAAAAAAAATTACAAAATCATGATTTTTTTTTACTAAAACACTTGTTTTTAACAATTAAGTAATGACAATATTTATTAACAAATATTCCAATCATTTTATATTTACAAACTAGAGTTTAAAATCTTTTAGCTTGATACACACTTCAGAAATATAAAGTATAGATTAAATTAAAGAAAGAAAACTATACATTAAGGGATTATTGTCAAGTTAACCACCACGACAAGGGACAGTATCTGCTACAACTAGCATTTTGCCCTCCCACTTTTGCAGGCTCCATGCAGACGGAAGAATGCGACAAGGTCAGACCTATGACATGTATGTGGGCAGAAGTGGCATGCATCATATCTCACCTGGAGCATTTAAAATCTCTGATTGGATTTTGCTAATGTCTTCTCATTGTGTATTCTAAAACATCAAAAACTTAACTATCTAATAATGGTACTTTTTTCCCTAGGGAGGGAAAAAAAACCCACCAGTGCTTGAGCCCCTGGTCTTCCTTCTGCTGCAGGGATTATGGAAGTCACACATTGAGATGGTGGCACCACCAGATGGAAGCATGTTTCATTGCTGAGTGACCACATGGAGAACAGTGGCTGGAGAGACTCAACTAAGTCATGGAATGCTTAGCATGAATGCAAAACGAACCTCTGTTCAGCTAAGGGGGGGTTATTTTATTACCACATCATAACTTAGTTTATCCTCACTAATGTTTTCCTTTTTATTTACCATTTCATTTCACTCATGTGTTTAGTTTGACAATATCTGAGTAAGACATTTCCAAAAATGGTAAGATCCAAAAACTTTTACATGAGTACTATTTTTGAAATGTGATTTATGGAGGTTTCTATTTTCAAAGAATCATATAGATGCTTATAGCTGTCAAATGTTTCATAATTAATTACTGATCAAGCTGTGCATATTACATTTTGACAAGTGGCAGTCTTATTAAATTGAAAACGAAGCATCTTAACATTCACTATAAGTTTTCTTTTTTAAAAGATTTTATGTATTTATTTTTAGAGAGCGGGGAAAGGAAGGAGAAATACAGGGAAAGAATCATCAATGTGTGATTGCCTCTCGTGCGCTCCCTACTGGGGACCTGGCCCACAACCCAGGCATGTGTCCTGACTGGGAATCCAACAGGTGACCCTTTGGTTTACAGGCTCGTGCTCAATCCACTGAGCTACACCAGCTGGGACTCACTATGAGTTTTCTATTTTCATATTGATTGAAGTTATCTTTTGGTTCTATAAGTCAAAATTTTTCCTTCCTTAGAAACAAGGACTTTCTCCCATTGACCTATTTTTTTTTTATTCACTACATTTATAATGATGGTCTTTATGTACAGGTTCAGTATACTGATTTTACAACTAATGGTTATTTAATTTTTTATGACTCAATAGACATAAAACATTACATTTTCATCAATCGCTTTGCCAATTATTTTCCCAATTATTCTTCTCATCACATATATATGTAATAAATATAAACTAACCTATGACATCAATTGACTTTCCCTACTCTATTTTTCCAATAAAATATTTACAAGTGATTACAAAAGAGACATGATTTTGTGCCTGAAACTTTACAAAAGCATGCCGGAAAAGAGCTTCTTGCTGACTGATTTCCAAATGACTACGTTTTTGTTACTAACTATAGTGCAAAATATCAAATTCCCCAGCTAGCAATAACTAGTAGTGGAGCCAAATTATACAGGTCTTGTGTAGTTGGAGCGATTTTTCAGATTCAAGTCTCTAAAGTGGAATAAGGAACAGAAAAAGCAACCCTTGTCACCAATTACGTTTCAGACTGACGGATGCAAGCGAACTCTTATTAGGACTAAAATTGATTTGTTGTATTAGCAGACTTATAGATGTATAAAAACCATGACCTTCTGCTTTCCTTCTCTTGTCAAGTCAATTTCCTCTAGTGTCTTAATTGTGTAAGCTTATTAATTAATCTTACCACTAATTAACATGAACATTGACTAGAGTGGCCCCAATCCAATACCTTTAGTATCTTCTTGAATAGTCATTCAGACTTCAGCTCTTCCATGAGATTCCTAATGGAATTTATACAGTGGTGTGTTTTCACCACACACCTCCATTCTAAAGATGGTTCTTGTTTGATGAAGGCAGTCTAGACTAGGGGTGGCTTGGGAACCCCTTGGAGCCTGGGATAAAACCATTGTGCCCCAAAGTAAATGGAGCAAGAAGGGGGCAATTGCTCAGCTCTGCAAACTGTGTCCGCATATAGTTGAATGTAAGTAGAGCCAAACCAGGAAAAATTAAGTGAAAAGAGCTTCAATCCCAGTCTCTTCTTTTCATGTGTCTCCTGCTTACTTCATGAATGTCCCTTGGAAAACTTTTCTCACCTTGGCAGTGAGGATTTCAGATCTTCTTCCAATTTGACTAGAAACTCCCAGAAGGGACTGATTCTTCTTTCTCAGTAATCCCATGTCCACCTCTGAAAACCATACTCATAATTTAAAGCCTCACTAATCCATGTATGCAAAAAACTTTCTTGAATGCCTTTCTGTGTGGTCTCTGCTAAGGAACAAGAACGTATGAATGAAACCCATTCCTTCAAGGAAATAACAATGTAGTGGTGAAGACAGATGCAAAGTGATATGCAAAATATGTAGTAAGTTGCATGAGCATGTCATGCAAAAGATCATAGAAGCAAGGAGAAAAGGAGCTAACCCAACCTTAACAAGTTCTCAACAAAGTCTTCCAAATTACCCTCAAATAAGTGTTTCTAATTGTCCCAGGACACTGTTCGTTGTGATTAAGAATTTGATTCTGAAGCCAGACAGCCTGCTTTTGTGACTTAAGGCAAGTCACCTACCTTTTTATATATCAATTTCTCCAACCATCTCACCTATAAAGTAGAGTAATAATAGCACATATCTAATGACATTAGTGTGAAGATGAATTGGGATAATACGTTTAGAACATCCTACTAGATTGATGCCTTGTACTTAGCAAATACTCAATTAATATTGGGCTATCAATATATAATTTTTCCTCTACTCCAATCAGAGATTATAGGTATAACAATAATCTCTAATAAATTATGATTTCCTTGGGAGAACTTCTCTATTTTGGCAAAATGCTAACAGCAGAGACTCAATAACTGCTTCTTAATCATATTTTTTCTGCCTAGACTCCTGAATTCTTCTATTTTCTGGAATCTAATTTGTTTGTATTTACCTTGACTCTTAGCAGTATTAAAGTACCAACTTTGCTTTGACTGGAGTCCAGATTAGTGGGCAGCCCCCTAAATGAAGGATCTGTTCTTATTAGCACTTTCTTCATCTGGGAGCATGTCCCTTCTTTGTAAGAAACATGGCTGTGCATAACGACCCTCTTCTTCAGCCTTATCTTCCTATGACCCACCCGAAATTTTCCATGGTTTCAATTTATTCAACAATAACCCACTTGTATCAATCAAGAGATCTCGTATGGGCTCTGGGTTCCCCCTCTCCCCATCCTAACTCCTCAAGATGAAATTCCCTGTGTTGCCATTGTTTTACTCAGTACACTGAAAAGTATCTGTACTGGCAGGACAGACACAGGATGGCAATGTGTGGGCATGTTTAATAAAGCTTCATCTTAGAGAATTTATTAAT
>PVJI01004736.1:0-104887 GCA_004026765.1 Micronycteris hirsuta | reverse complement strand
ATTTTAAAGCAGATTAACAAAGTTTACCCAGTGTGTTTACCTTTATGCTAAATCAGTTTCTATTATTTTACAATGTGTCAGTTAGTTTAAATTGAGCTATAATTTAAATTGTTGAGGTTACAGTAATTACAAGTCTTCAGGTTTAAGTTGTAAGTTGTAATGATTGCAGCCTTGTTTGAAGGGTTGTTGGGAAGGGGGCTATTGAACACAAGAGTTACCTGTTTTCAGCTTTCCTAGTGATAAACTTACAGCCCTGGTAAGAGAACAAGACACATAGGGCCTGGGCTTGTGATACGCATTCTTGAAAAGGATGCCCTATTGAAATTAGTGACGTTGTGCCACCAGAACAGGGTTTCTCATCCTGAATTCCACAGAGACCAGAGGGCAAAGGGTCATGGCTCCCCAGAGATTAAGAAACATTGTGTAATAGGAAGGATGTCAGAGGAGCTGAATAGTGTCAGTAAAAGGGAGATTTTTAAGATTCAAAAGAGAGAAAGTAACATCTTACTAAGGCGTAGTTTCTCTTTTCAAAGAAACATGAAGATAAATATAGTTTAAATTTCTTATTAAGGTAGTCTTATTTTTTTTTAAGTGATCTGCATACACTGTGCTATGTGAGTGGGTTATAAAGCAGAGTTCTAGCATTTCTACTTTTGTAAACAGGGAACAGCGTTTTGAGTTTTCAGCAGTAGTATGGTATATGACAGTGACTCAGCTGACTTCTCAGTTCCAATGGAATGTTCAAAACAAATTGAAACCTGGTTACGGAATTTATACTTTGAACCTTACAAGATGTTTTCTGCAAACAGTGATTGATTGGATTTTGTATAATAACAAACAAGATTAAACCAAATCACTTGTTTGCTGTTCTTACGAGTAGTTTAAAGTCAGCTAACATGTTTTGAGCAGCTTGCTGCAGTGATGATACTGAATACTTTAAAATTTTTGACATCTATGTTTTGTTAACTTTGGTCCCTTCTTTCTCTTTTTTGAAATATTCCCCTAAAAACACAAGGAAATAGTTCTGTGTGGTGCTTAAATATGCACTAATTTTAAGTGCATGTTTAAGCATTACTTTACTCTTGGCCATACAAAGGATGTTAGAGAAATAAATTTTACTTAATATTCTACTTGTGAACTCCTAGGTAATGTGAGGCATATAGTTGAGACTCTTAACCATGTAAAGATAGGAAGGGACATAAAGTATGCATTCTCGACCCTGCTGCAGGTTAGTTATCTTCAAGCAATAGTTCTTAGCCTGTCACTTTCTTAGAAAGCTGTGCTTGCACCCTGGTGACTGTGGTATTTAAGCCCAAACTCGACTTTGTGCTCAACTTATCTCTTTAGCTTTATCCCCTGTACCTCTTGTCCTATCCTCAACTCCTCTTCCTCTGAATGTTCCCTTCAGTTTCTCCCTCAACTTTTTTTTTTAATATCAGCTTTATTGAGGCAAAATTAACCCTTTTAAAAATACGATTCAATGGCTTTTAGTATGGAGCCTGTCTGGAAAAAGTCCAGCCATTGTTGATATGACCAGAACAGTTTGCGCAACATCAATGTAACTTGGCAGCCAAGGACAGTGGAGCGGTACACACATGCGTGAACAGTGGCAACTTCACTGTACTAGTTAGTGGGGGTGGCAGACGCCACTGAATGAGCATGTGTACTGTGTGGCCATCACATTCAGAATGACTGAGCGAGGAGAGCAACAAATATGCATACCAGATTTTGTATTAAGCTTGAACATTCCTCTGTGGAAACTATTTGGGTGATTCAGAAGGCTTTTGGGGACAATCCAGTGAGTGCAGCACAAATAAAAGTGTGGCACAAACGCTGCAAAGATGGTTGAGAATGTATTGAAAGTGACCCACGTTCTGGAAGGCTTGCAATAAGCAGAACACTTGAGAATGTTGAATGTGTACGGGCTGCAACCAACAAAGATGGACAACTGACAGTGCAAGAACTAGAAGCTGATCTGGGGATTCCAAAAATTACTGGGTCTGAGATTTTGACACAGGGTCTTTGCATGAAATGGGTCCTGGCAAAATTCATCCTGCGGCTTCTGCTACCAGAGCAGAAGGAACATCACACTGCAGTTGCTAATGACTTGATGCAAACTGCTACCAGTGAACCAGATTTCCTCGAGAAGGTCATAACTTTGAAGAGGACTAAGGGATCATTGTCCTATGTACAGTATTTTTTGTGTCTTCTTCAATAAATGTCTATTTTTTGTAATGCATGGCTGAATACTTTCTGGACAGGCCTTGTATATTCATAGAGTTGTGTAATTATCACAACTCTCTAATTTTAGAACATTTTAATCATCCCCTCTCCAGCCCTGAAACAAACCAAAAAACCCCTGTACCCATTAGCATTCACTCTCCATTTCACCCCATACCCCCAGCCCCTGGCAACTACAAAAACCTATACTCTGTCTCTGTGGATTTGCCTATTTTGGGTATTTCATGTAAATGGAATCATACAATATGTGGCCTTTTGTGTCTTGCTAGTTTCACTTGGTGTGTTTTTAAGGTTCATCCATGTGTAGTGTGTGTAAGTACTTCATTCTTTTTATGGGTGAAAGATAAAATAAATTCATGTATAGCTATCCAGTTGTTCATCAGTTCACAGGCACTAGGGATTTTATTTTTGGCCTATTATAAATAATGATGCCATAAATATTTGTGTACAGGTGTTTGTATGGACATGTTTTCTCTTCTCTTGGGCACATACCTAGGAGTGGAATTGCTGGGGCATATGGTAAATCTGTGTTTAACTTTTTGAGGAACTCCTAGACTGTTTCCAAAGCCACTGCACGTTTTCACATTCCCACCAGCTTTGTATGACTGTTTCATCCTCTCCACATTCTCACTGCACTTGTTATTATTCTTGTTGATTGTAGCCATCTTAGTGAATGTGAAGTGGAATCTCATTGTGGTTTTGATTTGCATTTATCTATTGACTAATGATGAGCACCTTTTTATGTGCTTATTAGCCGATGTTTATCTTCTTTGGAGAAATGCCTATTCAAATATGCCCATTTTAAAATTTGTTACGTTTTTATTGTTGAGTTTTAAGAAGCATTTACATATTCTAGATATAAGTCCTTTATTAGATAGGTGATTTATAAATATTTTCTCCTATTATGTGGGTTGCCTTTCTACTTTTTCTTGATGTTGTCCCTTGAAGCACAGAAGTTTTAATTTTTGGTATGTCCAGTTTACTATCTTAACCATTTTTGAGGGCATGTTTCAGAGACATCAGACACATTCACAGTGTTGTGCAACTGTCATTACTATCCATTTCAACTCCTTTCATTGCAAAATTGAAACTAGGTACCTATTAAACAGTAACTCCCTATTCTCCCCTCCCTTCAGCCCCTGACAACCACATTCTACTTTGTGCCTCTACATTTCTTCTACAGAGTGCATATAAATGGAATCACAGTATTTGTACTTTTGTGACTGGCTTATTTCGCTTAGCGTAATATCTTCAAGGGTCATCCATGTTGTAACACATTAGACAATCAATCCTGAGTCCTTTATTGTTTCCAATAATGTGCGTGCCTTAGGACTTTCTATATATAACATTAGTCATTTGTGAAGAGATAACTTTCTAACTTTCTTTCTAATCTTGGTGCCTTATACTTATTTTTCTTATCAAATTTATGACTGGAACCTACATACAGTACAGTGTTGAATAGAAATGGCAAAGGCAGACATCCTTGTCTTGTTTCTAATCTTAGGGGAAAAGCACTCAGTCTTAAATATAAGTATGATATGAACCCTTTATTAAGTTAAGAAGGTTTTCTTCTATTCATGCTTTGAGTGTTTTGTCGTGAAAGAGTGTTGGATTTTGTCTGTTGAGATCACCATGTAGTTTTTGTCTTTCTATTAACATGTTCTATTACATGGGTTGATTTTCATATTAAACCAACTTGCATTCTTGGGGTAAATCCCACTTGGGCATGGTATATTGTCTTATATATGTTGCTAGATTCGATTTGTTAGTCTTTATTGAGTATTTTTGTGTCTATATGCACAAGGTTTATTGATCTGTAACCCTTTGATCTTTGTTTTCTTTTGTGATCTTTGTCGTTTTTTGGTTTGGTCTGGTTTGGAATTGAATATGGGGTCTTGAGCTCTTGGTTTGGTATCTACCTCATTCTGATGATAATAATTGCTTTTATATATTGAGTTCCATTTTCTTTTCTAAAAATAGATTTTACTTATTTATTTTTAGAGAGAGAGGGAGGGAGGGAGACAGGGAGAGAAACATCAGTGTGTGGTTGCCTCTCCTGCGCCCACTACTGGGGACCTGGCCCACAACCCAGGCATGTGTCCTGACTGGGAATAAAACCAGTGACCCTTTGGTTCGCAGGCTGGCACTCAATCCACTGACCCACACCAGCCAGGGCCTCATATTTTTCTAAAATTTGTTCAGCATTTTAAGGTATGATTAACAAAATCAATTCCATTTCTTCCCTCCAGCAGTTAGTGCACTGCCTTTGTGTGACATGGTGGTTTTTTTTTTTAATTTGAGAAATAATTGATGTCTAACTTAGTGTAAGTTCAAGGTGTACAATGTGGTAATGTGATACATTTACATAGTTCAGTATGATTACCACTTATCATTAGCCAACACCTCTATCATGTCACATAGTTAACATTTATTTTTTGTGGTGAGAACATTTAATACCTAGTCTCTTTGCAATTTTGAAATATATAATACTTCGTTGTCTGTAATCACTATTCTATGGGTTAGATTTCCAGAACTTACTCCTCTTCTAGTTGCAAGTTTGTACTCTTTACCAATTCCCTCACTTCCTGGTAACCACCTGTTTCTGCAAGTTCAGCTTTAGTAGGTTTCACATATAAGTGATACACATATTTGTCTTTCCCTGTCTGACTTACTTCACCTTAGCATAATGCCGTTAAGGTCCATCCAAGTTACCACAAATAGAGGAATTTCCTTCTTTCTCACAGTTGAATAATATTCTGCTGTGTGTGTGTGTGTGTGTGTGTGTGTGTGTGTGTGTGTGTCTGTCTGTCATATCTACTTCATCATTTTGACAGACGCTGAGATTATTTCCAGATCTTGGCCATCATGCATAATGTTGCAATAAACATGAGAGTGCAGATATCTTTCTGATATCCTGTTTTCATTTCCTTTGGATATATATGCAGTAGTGGGTTTGCTGGGTCATTGATAGTTGTCTTTTTAATTTTTTGAGGACCTTCCATATTGTTTTCCATACTAGGTAAACCAATTTACATTCCCACCAACAGTGCACAAGGACTCCCTTTTTCTCCTTGTCCTCATGAATACTTCTGACCTGATCTTCTTGTAAGAGGTGGCAATTCCATTTTCTACTGTATAGTCACTCATTTTTGGTTGCAGCCTTAGCATAGTGCAGTGTTTTGTATTTGGTGTCTTACACCTAACATTTAATGTACAGTTATTATGTGTATCTGTTAAGCCCTTGCTCTGCATTACCAAATTTAATCTTTACAACAACCCTTTGAGGGAAATATAGTTTGATACCTCCCATCACTAAGGGGATGACAACTTCAGAGAAAATAAACAATTCACTAACACTGCAGGCAGTGCAGTTGAGAGTTAAGCCTGTTGCTTTGTCATTGGAGCCAGAGCTCTGAACTGCATGCTATGCTGAAGGGAAGTGCTTGTTTAAATAGTAGATTGGGTTTAAACTGGTCCTCAAAGAAGTAGAATGTGTGCGAAAGTAAGAGTGAAGAGTGCATGGTCAGTGGTTGGTGATGGGGTTAGAGGGTTAGTAAAAGCAAAGAACAGAAATTGGCATTTATTGGAGTGAACAGTACAAATAGATGTGGTTTTTCACCTCAGAGCTGCAATTAGTCTTATTTGGAAGAGTGAGATTAACATCTGAAAAAATTATAAAATGAGCATCATTTAATTAGAGGTCAAAGTTGAGGTTTGTATGACTTGGAAAGGAACTGGTAATTAAGTTAAACCTCAAAAGAAGAATAGAATTTAGAAGAGTAGATTCTTCTAAACCAGATTTTGGGTCAGCCTTACCAGATTTTGGGTCAGCCTTACCACTGCCTTGTACCATACTGGTAACTTAGACTTTCTGATCCTTAGTTTCTTTGTGTCAAATGGGAATAACATCAGTCTGTGTTTCAGGGTTGTGGGTTCAAAATGGATAATATCTGAGAGCATTTTGTAAACTATAGAATGCTTCTATCATTATGGTGGGGGTAATTTCTAATCTCACCAACTGTCATCTACCTGAGCCTTTTATTTTAAAATAATTTTAGACTTAGAGAAATTTTGTAAGAATAGAGCAAAGAATTCCTGAATATCTTTCACCTTTATTCAACTATTAACACTTAACCACGCATGCTTTGTCATTCTCTCTTTACACACTTTTTTTTTCCTGAATCACTTGAGAGTAACTTGGAAATATGATGACTGTTTACCCCTAAAGGTTTAAGTATTTATTTTCAAAAATCAAAGACATTTTAAAATTATGTTATCATTATCAAAATTGAGAAAGTAATACTGGTACAATCTTAAAATGAATCTGCAGATGTTATTCAAATTTTGCCAGTTGTCTCAATAATGCCTTTTAGAGCAAATCAAAAAATTTTTTTCTGTTTGGGGATTCAATGCAGGAACACAGGTTGCATCTACTTTTCATGTTTGTTTAGTTATCTGTATTTTGGAACAGTTTCCCAGTTTTTTGTTTTGAAGACCTTGATTTTTTTTTTTAATTACTTTACTGTTGTTCAATTACAGTTATTTGCATCCTCTCCCTCCCCTCCCCCCTCCCCCCAGCCCCCACCTTCCCCCCAGCCTCACCTTCCCCCTTAGTTCCTTCCATGTGTCCTCTACAGTGATTCCTGAAAACGCTTCTCCCCATTGTCCCCTCCCCCCTCCCCCTTGGCTATTGATAGACTGTTCTTAATTTCAATGTCTCTGTTTATGTTTTGCTTGCTTTCTGTTTTTGTTGATTATGATCCAGTTAAAGGTGAGATCATATGGTTGAAGACCTTGATATTTTTTAAAGAGTACAGGCTAGTTATTTGGTGGAAGGTCCCTTAAATCTGTATTTGTCTCACGTTTCCTCTTGATCAGATTCAGGTTGTATATTTTTTGGCAGCAATAGCACAGAACTGGTGTTGTGTTTTGCTTAGTACATTGTATCAGGAGGTTCATGATGTCTATTTATTCCGTTACCAGTCATGGTAACTTAAACTATACTTGGTTAAGGTGGTATATATGAGGTTTCATCTCTGTAAAGTTAGTATTTTTCCCTTTGTAATTACCATATTTTGCTGTGTATAAAACACACTTCTTTGCCCAAATTTTTGAGAGAAAAATAAGGATGTGCATTACATATAGATATAATGATTACGTACTGTGGGTATAATAATCCTGTGTATAATGTGCACAAAAACGTGGTTGCATATTATACATGGGAGCGCTTTATACCCAGCAAAATACAGTTTAGTCATATTGTTGGGAGACCTTTGAGGCTATATGGATATCTGGTTTCTCATACAGATTCTTGCATGAATCAGTGGATTGCCAAATAGTGATTTTCTAACTCTATTTTTCTTTCTCCATTAGTTGACATTATACTGTAAGATCTTTCCCTTTACCCTAATTATTTACCTATCATTCATTTATTAATATCAGTATAAGGGCTCATGGGTTCTTTTATTCAATGGGTTGTAATCATTTACTAGCATTACAACAAGTCCTGAAATAATGTCATTTCATTATAACATTGATGAGATGCCATAGGAGTGTAACATAACTCATGTTTATATCAAGTAGCCTATGATGAAATTGGTTTTGTTTTATGCTGTTTTGCTTAAAATTGCAGAACCTCTCTATGATATTGAGACTTACTGTATATATTTTATTGCTCAGGTTGTGAGCAGTAAAGGGGGGTAACGGAGATCCCCTTCAAATCCAACCTGCTTTTTGAAGAGATGTAGATTATGTATCGTCTGGATCCTCAATGCTACCTCTTCCTATCCTTTTTTCCCATCATTTTTAAGAGGAAGATACCTTGACTATTCACTCCCACCCATGTGCCTCCAAAACCAAGCTTTCTGCCTGTGCTTTATGATTCAAAATGAGATACTATCTATAAATCCACAATATTGCTGCCATCCTGTCTTATCCTCTTTTCTTCCCATATTCCTGTCAAAAATAGGTATTTTTATTAGTCTCTGTGTGCTTCCAGAATTTCTTTATGCACATACAACCACATGGAGATATATATTCTTACCTCCTCCCCGCCTTTTAGCGTAAAAGATAGTATACTAAACCTTAGCTTTTTCCCCAGTTAACTATACACCTTCTAGATTCTGTCATACCGGAACATGGAAGTGTTCTTTATCTGTTTTATAGCCGCATATTATTCCATTTTATGGATGTACCAGTTTTATTTAGATACTTCAGTATTTGCAGATACAAACTACCTGTGACTGTAAACTAGCCTCTCTCGTGTTACACCACCTATTATAACCTTCTTTAGTACCTTTATTCCTTAACCTCTTTTCTATCTCCAAGTAAGTATGAGTCTTCCTCATTTTTAAAATAATCCAAAAAAACTTCATTTTTATCCTGTTCTCTTTATACCACTGCCAAAAGTTTTCGAAAAACTGATCCAAACCTCTGACTTCACTGTAACTATTTTTGTTGTAATCAGGTTTCTATCTCTATCTGGTGAAATTTATAGTTTTAAAATTTACCAGTGACTTCCTGTTGTGAAATGCTAGACTGACTTTGGTGATTAATTTGGGGTAGGAAGACGAGAAAAAAGAGGGGGATCGGCAAATAGAAAAATGGGGAGGAGGAAGGCTGGAAAGTGTGAAATGTATTTTTATAACTAGCTTGTACCATACAACTGACTTCTGTGTAAAGATGAGCTGGCTGCCCTGGCTTGTGTAGCTCAGTTGATTGAACGCGGGCTGGGAACCAGAGGGTCCCGGTTCGATTCCCAGTCAGGGCACATGCCTGGGTTGCGGGCCAGGTCCCCAGTGAGGGCCATGTGAGAAGCAACCATACATTGCTGTTTCTCTCCCTCTCTCTCTCCCTCCCTTCCCCTCTCTCTGAAAATAAATAAAATCTTTAAAAAAAAAAAAAGTATATAGATTTGTTTAAAAAAAAAAAAAAAAGATGAGCTGGCTTATGGCATAGTTGCTGACTGATAGGCTAGTTGGGCCTTCCGGAAAATTGCCCTATTTTCTCTTTTCTAAAGCAGGATAGAAATATCTAGCCTTTTGTCCTATTATTATCATTTCTTACAGGGGAGCCTCCATCTTTGTTTTCAAAATTTGGAGTTGTCTTTTGCTGTTCTAATGTCAACTATTTAAATTTCTGTAATTATCTTGGATTTATTCTTTGCTTTGCATTTCTGCCGCCACCATCACAGTTCAGAATGTTACACATTGATATGCATTACTGCAACAGTCTTCTCATCCTATTTAGCAAATTGATTTCCTACTATTATCCAACACTTTTCCTCCCCTTTGTCATCCCCATCATACTGGTTTCTGATAATTGTCATGCTGACAAGTCTCCATGCTTTGCTGGTGTCCATGACCTTCTGTGCTCCCTTGCCTAAAAAGGCCCACATCTCTGTAGAAATCCTGCCTCTTTTTCAAGACCCAGATCATCTTCTTCCGGTTCCACAAAGCCTTCCATAGCTGTAACAGCTCATGTGCGTGTCTTATTCTCCTAAACTTGATTACAGTCTCTACCAAATGATTGTTTTCTTCTTTACTTCAGGTGTGACCTTTCATCGTTTCTATTTTTTTAAGTATATGTTATTGATTATGCTATTACAGTTGTCCCATTTTTTATTTCCCTTTATTCCCCTCTGCCCTGCACCCCCCTACCCACCAGCATCCCCCCCCACCCTCTTAGTTCATGTCTGTGGGTCATACAAGTTCTTTGGCTTCTCCATTTCCTATACTATTCTTAACTCCCCCTGTCTATTTGTACCTATCCTTATGCTTCTTACTCCCTGTACCTTTTCCCTCATTCTCCCACTCCTCCTCCCCGCTGAATACCCTGCATGTGATCTCCATTTCTGTGATCCTGTTCTTGTTCTAGTTGTTTGCTTAGTTTGTTTTTTTTTTTTTGTTTTTTAGGTTCAGTTGTTGATAGTTGTGAGTTTGTTGTCATTTTACTGTTCACAGTTCTGATCTTCTTTTTCTTAGATAAATCCCTTTAACATTTTACATAATAAGGGCTTGGTGATGATGAACTCCTTTAACTTGACCTTACCTGGGAAGCATTTTATCTGCCCTTCCATTCTAAATGATAACTTTGCTGGATAGAGTACTCTTGGATGTAGTCCTTGCCTTTCATGACTTTGAATACTTCTTTCCAGCCACTTCCTGCCTGTAAGGTTTCTTTTGAGAAATCAGCTGATAGTCTAATGGGAACTCTTTTGTAGGTAACTGTCTTCTTTTCTCTTGCTGCTTTTAAGATTCTTTCCGTATCTTTAATTTTGGGTAATTATGACATGCCTTGGTGTGTGCTTCCTTGGGTCCAACCTCTTTGGGACTCTGAGCTTCCTGGACTTCCTGGAAATCTTATTTCCTTTGCCAGACTGGGGAAGTTCTTCATTATTTGTTCAAATAAGTTTTCAATTTCTTGCTATTGTTCTTCTCCTTCTGGCACCCCTATGATTTGGATGTTGCAACATTTAAAGTTGTCCCAGAGGTTCCTAAGCCTCTCCTCATTTTTTTGAATTCTTGTTTTTTCATTCTGTTCTGGTTGAGTGTTTTTTTCTTCCTTCTGCTCCAAATCATTGATTCGAGTCCCAGTCTCCTTCCCTCCACTGCTGGTTCCCTGTATATTCTCCTTTATTTCACTTTGTATAGCACTTCTTCCTCTGTTTTGTGTCCGTACTCATTCATTTCTGTGAGCATCCTGATTACCAGTGTTTTGAACTGTTCGTCTGATAGGTTGGCTATCTCCTCGTTGCTTAGTTCTTTTTCTGGAGTTTTGATCTGTTCTTTCATTTGGGCTGTATTTCTTTGTCTTGGTGCATCTGTTATGCTGTAAGGGGCAGAGCCTTAGGTATTCACCAGGGCAGGGTAACCCACGTCACTGTGTTGTGGTGCTGTAAATGGATGAGGGGTCAGAGAGGGAACAGTGCCCCTTGCTCTCACCCTACTTTCAGTACCTCCCCCACTACCCACAAGCAAATTGGGTCCTTCTGGTGCTGATTCCTGGGTGGGTAGGCTTGTGTATGTTCTAGAACCCCATGGGTTTCTCCAACGAACTCTCCTGTGAGGCTGGGAGTTTCTCCCACTGCTGCAACCCCCATAGGTTTTTACAGTAAGAGGTTTTGAGGCTTTATTTCCGCACACTGAAACCCTAGGTTGTGTGTTCTATCTCACTCCCCAGTTTTTCTTCCTGGTTGATCTGCACACAAATGTGGGACCACCCAGTCGGCCAGCTGCCACCTTGCTGTGCGTCTTCTCTGTCCTAGCTGTCCATCTCTGCTCCCTTACCAGTCTGGATGAATGTTTTTTTTTAAACTCCTTGGTTGTCAGACTTCCATACAGTTCAATTTTCTGGCAGTTCCTGTGGTTTTGTTTTTTAAATTAGTGATTGTCCTTCTTTTGGTTGTGCAAGGAAACAAAATATATCTACCTACGTGTCCATCTTGGCCAGAAGTCTTTTGTTCCTGTAGAATTGTTTTCTACTTGGATTTTCTCGGTGCACAGCAGACTGCTTAGTTTATAGGAATTCTTGAGCACATTCTTACTGGTTTATTGATTAAACATTATGTAGGTTATTATTAAATAATTTGGATACAGAGGGTCAACTGACTCATTCGGTACCTTGAGAGTCTGCTCTCCTCTGCTTCCCTATTCTACTTTGGAAAATGTGTCCTTTTTAATGGGATTTTCTTTTTGTCTTCCTGACAGATGATATACTTAGATCTGGACCTTGACCTTTTTGACTCAGTGGTGTTTTCTAGAGATCTTTATAAAGCCATGTTTGTCTGGGGTCCCCAAGACCACCCTCAGATCTAATCATTTACTAGGAAGACTCATAGGACTCAGCATAATACAAACCAAAATCAGCAGAGGGACAGGCACATGAGACAAAATCCAGAGGCAACTAAGGACAAGCTTCTAAGAGTTCTCTCCCTGTGGTGTCACACAAGATGTTCTTAATTTCTCTAGCATCACAGTGTGACAACATGTGTAAAACATCTATGAAAATGCTGATTATAAATTCATTGCCCAAGGTTTCTATTGGGGGCTTGTCATGTAGGCACCCTCTGCCTAACGCGTGCCAAAATTTCAGACTCCCAGAAGGAAAGCAAGTTTTCAGCATAAACCATATTGCTTTTACAGTTAACCTCTACCAATTAGGGAATGGTGGGGACTTCCCTGAAATCCAAGTTTCTTGACACCAGCCAAGGACCAACTTCACAGTCCTCTATAAGGATCAGTCTCAGACCTGTTGTGTTAACTGTCTGTACACCATAGGAATCTACAACCCCTCTCCTTTTCTTTAGCTACTAAGTAGTGCTCCATGGTATGAATACATTCTGCTTTGTTTCATTTTTCCCTTCTGATTGGCTTTTAGCTGCTATTTTGCAGTATTTTTTTTTTAACTCTGCTTTTTTTTTTTTTTAAAGATTTTATTTATTTATTTTTAGACAGAAGGGAATGGAGGGAGAAGGAGATGGGGAGAAACATCAATGTGTGGTTACATCTCAGGTGGCCCCCCTGGGGACTTGGCCTGCAACCCAGGCATGTGCCCTGACCGGGAATTGAACTGGCGACACTTTGGTTTGCAGCCCGCGCTCAATCCACTGAGCTACACCAGCCAGGGATGCAGTATTTATTTTTGTATAATTCCTTTTCTAGCAGCTTAGATTGGAATTGATGGGTCATTACATAGTGACATTTAAAAATTTAATGTTAATAGATGCTTTCAGTGGCTCACCAGAGGGCCATACTTCCAACAGCAGTTTACAAGAGTACCCCTGGAAATGATTGCTTTTAATGATATTCATATTGGGGATTTGGAAAAACTGACCAGCAAACATCAGGAAGAGCAGGACCAGGAAGGACAGTCTTGATCCCAGATGTGTTCTGCTGCCATTTGGACACTTGGCTTACCCATTCTCTTCCTGGTCCCAAGACTCTTGGTTCTGACACCCATCTACTTCTTCTTTGCCTCTAATTTCCCTCCTCGTTGCCCTTAATTATTGGTCTGGAGGCTTGTGTTGTTTTTGTCTTTCATTATGTTATTTTAAACATACAAAAAATAGAACAGAACAGAATAAGAAACCTGCTTGTCATTACCCATCTTTAGCAATTGCTAACATTTTGTCAATCTTGTTTTATTTTTCTCTTTTTCTTTTTTTAGGGGGAGCGTTTGGGGGGATGGATTTTTTTTTTTAAGGGAGATTTTTTATTATTAAAGCTATACTTTATTTATTTATTTATTTATTTTAAAGATTTTATTTCAGAGAGAGGAGAAGGGAGGGAGAAAGAGCAATGTATGGTTGCCTCTCACAAGGCCCTCATTGGGGACCTGGCCCACAACCGAGGCATGTGCCCCGACTGGAAATCGAACCGGGACCCTCTGGTTCCCAGCCCGCGCTCAGTCCACTGAGCTACACCAGCCGGGGCTGGGGGGATGGATTTTTTCACACCAGCGTAATGAAAGCAGATCCTAGACATTATAGTGTTTAAAATTTTTTTGTACTAATTTACAAAAATAATGCATGCTTACCATACATTTTAAATATAGGTGTACTTTTAAAAGGACTTAATTTCCCTAAATAGTTAGTCCAGTTGCAGGTGTGTTACTTGGATGTTTGTAGCTCAGAAGGGTATTTCCTCATGTCTTGTATTAAAGTTACACAACTTAATAATATGAATAACATTGTTTATAGTTCTGTAACTTACAGAACTATACTATATGCATTATATGACAGCCATTTATATGACAGCCATTTCTACATTGGTGGTCATTGTGTTTTTCTGCTTTTCAGAACTTGTAAAACTTGGAGTGAAATTTCATATACATATGGCCTCATGTATTAGCACTTTATTATTATAAGGTAACATGCTGAAGAATGAGGTGGCTGGTTAGAATGTTTAGCTGTAATTGTTAAAGTTATTACCACAATACTTCCCAAGAAGTTGTACAAGTTTTCTATCAGCAATATAAGAGATAACCCCTTAACTTTCATTCTTTGTAGCACTGGATGTTATTACTCTTAAATGTTTTTGCCAATTAAAATTAGTAAGAAACATGGTATAGCATTATAGCTTGAATTTGCCTTTATTAGAAAGTTCAGCAATTTAACTAGAAAATCCATTGATATACTCAATTATATCAGCGATCAAATGTCAAAAATCCTATAACCAACGTGACTAACTATTAGTTTCTTTGGTATTGTTTCAGGATCATTTTTATACACATACTGGCAACTCTTTCTTGCTCTTTACACAAATGGTAGCCTACTGTGTACTCTGTCATGCACCTTCCATTTTTCCTGATGAATTTTTTTAAAGGGGACATTTTTGCTCATTTCTAAGGATTTCCTATTTTGTTTAAAAAAAAAAATGTTGAATTCTTCAAATGTAGTACGTTACAACTTAGCTGTTCATTAGTTGTAGTCTAGTTGTTTCTCCCACACTACCCTCCCACAAACATTCAGAAAATAAAAAATACTGGAATTGCTGTCCTAAAGGCTACCAGTGCCTGCTTTCTCTTGTTAAAACCAGTGGCTGTTCAGTCTTTGTCTTTGATTCTCTTGCTGTTCTTGCCCCGATCACCACCTCATGGAACTCTAGTACTTTGTGTTTTTTGCAGTGCATTCTGTTATGTGTTCTTGTAAAGGTGGAAGGAAATAAGGATTGGGAAGTGCAGTCTGGGTCAAAGATTTACATAAGGTCTATCTCTTTAATGCAAAAGATTTGTTTTCTGTGGCTCCTGAAAAGAGAAAGTACTTTGCTTGGGAGGGGAAAGGAAAGATCATGACTTTGAAAATCAGATTTGAATCCTGACTCCACCCTGTACTAGCTATATGACTTTGGACAAGTCACTTAACCTTTTGAGCTTCAATTTCTTTATCTATAAAAGAGAAATTTATTTTCCTAACTTTTTTAAAAATAATAATTAAATGAGAAAGTATATGTGAAGTGCCCAGCATAGTCACTAACACTTTAATCACTGAGAGGTTTGTTGTCATTCGTAGGTCCATAACTTGCAGATTTAGGTATCCTACTACAAACCTTCAGGGGATGAATGATTGCTGACTGGAATGTTATCTGTGTGAAGCATGTGTCAAATATGATAACCACTTAGACCTATGAGGTCTATCAACCTTCCTCCTTTTGATAGATGGGTAGATGATATCCTTTTGATATCATTTTTGGTAAATGATAAAACATAAATGATAGAGCCAGATGTTTTAAATGAATCTGTACTAGCATTTAAATCCTGAAAGCTGAAGCATTTGGGCACAGGTGGCATATTTATATATTTTTTCCATTTGGCTTTCTGAAGGAGGAGATGTGGGAAGAGTGGTTAGTTGGCTTTGATGATAGTGTTGAAGAGCAAAACTTTTCCCCTTAGGCTTACAGTATCACCTGATACTGTACTATTTCCTTGAGAGGAAATGGTAGTACCTCTTTTAGTACTAAAGAGACCATTTTTTACTTAACCTCATCAAAAGGCCTTCAAAATGAAGTTTGAGAAGGGAGAAAAAATTCCAGCTAGATAGTATGGGCACATTTTAGTGACACAGAGCAAGATTAGAGACAGATGTGCCTGTGACTCCCAGAACACAAAGAGCAGATGCTGAATATTCTTGACCTTTCTAGTAAATGCCCAGAGGATCTTGAGAAAAGTAGAATAATTGCAGCCTTTTGGATGCCAATGAGAATTGGTGAGAGAAGTTCATGACTAGGCATTTGAATGCTTCCTAGAGGCATGGTGTTAAGTAACCATTCCTCATTTAATACTTATAAAAATGTAATGAAGTAGATGTATACAGTGATTTATCCCCAGTTTTAATAAAGAAACTGAGTCTGAAGACGGTTTCGTATTTAGGGCTATAATTAGCTTTTGATGGGTAACATGACAATGATATAACTTAATTATGTTTGTTTGTTAACTGTACTCTCCTTCTCTTATATGCTGTCGCATGCTTGATCCTTGACTTTCCAGGATAATAGTGAGTGAGTGATTCATGGTTCCAGTTGACACCAATATGTTTGGCTACTCTGTTTAGGCACATGATAGTTCTACTTAGGACAAATGACAATGAAATATAATAAGTTGTCATACATTCCTTCCAGCTTCTGATTTTAGTAGTCATACTTCACTGTACTAAATTATCGTCAGTCATACGTAGTGTCATGCGTTTAGTTTTTCTCTGTCTACTTGCCCACTGTCCACCTCCATTAGCAGAGCCAACTTGAGTTTTGCATAATAGCACTGCAGTATACCCACAGCACCCCTTACAGTTTCTTATGTATTTGCCTGGCTCTCTTATCTTGTAGTTCATATCCCTTGAATCTCTCTTTGTCTGCCTGATACGCATAATGTCCCTTCTGGAGAGCTTCCTCAAGGCAGAGTTTAGTTACCTTCTCTTTGTTGTTGATTCTCTTCATGTATCTGATGACTTCTGGTTGTCTGTTGAAGTTACAAATGAAGGTTTAGGTTCTAGGCTCTAGGGTGATAGAGCCTTGACATGTAGGTAACTGGAGTGGGTTCCCGTTAACTTTGCTTAGCTGTAATTATCCATTAGGCTCCTCCTGTGAACTGGAGGGCTGTGTGTGAAATGTGTGGTTGGCAAGCTTCACTCTAGGGTGTGAGGAAGGGGCGTGGTAGTAGTTTCCAAAAAGAAAGACTTTGACCTGGGGCACCATACCTGCCTCCTGCCAAAGGTTTCGTTTCTTTTTTTTCTCTTTAAATTGTTAAACACCTTTTATTTGCCAGATGCCACACTGGGAGCTGGGAACACACCTTTACTCAGTTACCTCTAAATGTAGTTTGTTTAAAATATAAAGGTTTAGGGTCTTTAAGAAAGTGTTTGTTTGGTTTTAGGCTGTGCTCCAATGCAGCTGCATCTTTAGCCACATAGACATGGGAATGAAAAGTGTATGGAAGGAGTTTAGTAGTGTCCTTTCTAATCCTTAGGCAGTCTCTCTGCTCCATCTCCCACCCCTGATCTTGGAGCCTCTCTAGAGGTCCAGCAGGAGATGACACATACATTCCTTAGGACTTTTTGTTTATTCTTATGTTAGAGCTTCCTTTGCTCTTGTTTATTCCTCAGCTCTGAATAAATTTATTACCTTTTTTTGGTACCGTTTCAGTATGGTAGAGTGGAAAGGGAGAGGCAAACATATATTTGCCCAGTCCATCATTTTGAAATCATGAGCCAGAGGTTCTTTTGACAACTTTAAGTATTTGTGATTTCAGGAATTGAAACAAACTTATTTAATGAGTGCATTATTGTTTCCCAAGTATTTATAGACTAGTTTGGAATGCTTATAGAATGTGAAATTAATTATAATGCTGAAATACATTATCTGTGTATGAATAACTTGTGTTCTAAAAATAGGTGTAAAGCTTTTTAGAGCAAGAAGAGCAAAAGATACTCCAGAGTATTGTGAGGTGGTTCCAGGGATTGCCATTTGCCAATATTTATTGCCAGTAATTGATAATTAGGGCCAGAAGCAAGGAAACTCTGGCTCACATTATGTTGTTTGCATGCTAGAGTTGTTTCCTGATGTAACATTTGCTAATTTTAGGTTGTCTTCCTTGATACGACATTAAGATAAAAGCTTTACTACTTGTGGCTTACTAAAGAAAAGTACTATTTAGTGGCTATATAGTTAGATTTAGGTTGAAATTTGTGCTTATTTCACAGTGAACGATGAAAGAATAATTTGCCATGTCTTCTAACAGAGTGAAAATTAATCTGTATGCAACATTATTTTTATTTCTTAATACATTTTGGGAAAGTTAATTGCAACTGTATGGTTCAGGGATTTAGTGCAAGAAGAAGAACAGTTGATGGAAGAAAAGAAAAAGAAAAAAGACGACAAGAAAAAGAAGGAAGCTGCTCAAAAGAAGGTAGTATATGTATAAACTATTTATATTAAGTAGTTTAAACATAAATTTTAAAAAATTATTCTTACTGAATTTTTAAAAATTTGATTTAATGTTTTAACTTTAATGGAGTTTCATTAACATTTTATGTCTTGGACTATGCGTATATAACAACTTGCCAAATGCATACAATTTAATTTTAATTTAATTTATGTATAGTTATTTAATCATGCCAGTAGTTTTTTCAAAGGTAAGTGCTTTGTGTAGGTCTTTATCTTTCTATTAGCTGTTGCTAGGTTTTCATAATTCATCACTCTGTAAGTGAGAAGAGCGTGAAATTGGTAGCTGCATAGAGGGGGTTTGAAATCTGGCTCTCCCACATGGCATGCAAGACAGTGTGGCCTTAAACTTTATTTAGCCTCTCTAGGCCTTAAAAGTTTTCTATATTATGTAAAATGAGAATTAAATGAGATAATGTAATATATAAGCGCAATAATACACAATTGGAAATAAAGTAATACAGGAATGTACTAATAAAGGAAATAGTAATGCACATGATAGGAAATAAAGTGTTAATTTCCTTTTCACTTTTTTTTTAGTATCTGGACTGATTTTTTAAATTTGCAGTTTACATTACTATATTTTAAATGAATCTAAGGCATAATTTGTTGCAAAAGATGTCTAGACAGTACATTGTCAGAAACTAACCAAAGCAATACAAATTGCAGAAAAATAAAAGATTATGTCCATAATTATAAAAATTTTTACAAATTAAAACTAAAGACTTAAGAGGGATTAACTAGGCTGGCTCTCATTTCCAGTATCAAGGTTTCAAGGTGCTTAATGTGTTCCAAAAGAGCCAGTAAAATTACTGTGCCATTTTTATATTCTAATGACATTTCTTAATAGGGAAAAACATAGGGTACAAAACTATTGTAGGTAGGGAACTGTTAAAGCACAGATGGGAGTGCTTAACTCTGCCTGATACAGGGTAGGGGACAGGGAAGTTTTTTAGAGCAGAAATTAACCAAGTGAAGGAGGAGCAGAATACAAAAGGATTCCAAGAGAATAACCTCAGAGGTAAGCGTCCATAGCCTTGTGGTAAAGTATGGGTTTTGATGGGGAGAGGGTCAAGGGTAGAAATTTCAGGGGATGAGACTGGGGCGGTTGTCAGTTCTTTATAGGGGTTTGGGTCATTGGGTTTACCTTGGCAAATTGTAGAACTGGATTGGAAGGGGTAGAAACTAGAGGGCTGGAATACTGGTGAAAGGACTATTTTAAAAATCCACAGAAGTTTTTGAAAGGATATGAAGGGAGAGGAACCTAGATTGACTCTTAGGTTCTAGACTGAGTGACTCAGTACATTTTGGGAGCAGTTAACCAGGCTAGGGATATACAGAGTGGTGAGAAGAGATATATATCTGGTCCTCAAATAATGTGTTGATGAGGTGTAGGAACTTAATGAACTCTTGTTTATGTCAATTAGCCTATGGTAAATCCCAAAGTTCCAAGAACCTATCCAGGATATTAAGTGAGGATTTACTCTAATTCAGTTCTGGGTGTGCTGAGTTTAGGGTGTGATCATCAAATCCTGGGGAGGGACAGAGTACAGAACACTGTGGAGGAGGATTGAGATTGAGATGATAGGTGACTCCAGTCTTAGACCTGTTGGTTGATCTCAGGAGTGACTGGAAAGAGAAGCATCAGTTAATTGTCATAGTTAGGGTTTGGAATAGGTTTCTAGTCCAGGTATCCCTGCTTTTTGAAAGTTCACATTATACCACTTGGCTTCTGTGAAGGACCTACATTAGTACTAGAGAGTTTTGGCATTGCCATTTGACAGTGCCTTAGGCCTCTCTGTCAGAGGCCTGTTGATATAGGATGATCTATGCAATATGGTCAATCTTTGCTCAGGATTTGTTATGAAAATGTTGTGTCCTCTCTAAGCTTATCAGACTCTCTTCCATGGTGTGAAGGCCATTTATTTAATGAAAAGAATCTATAAGAAACTTGGGAGATTTACTGAGGAAGACACTTGGATATACTTTATGAAGAATCAGTAGTTTGGCAAGCATCTGAGTGTTGCATTAGGCCCTATTGATCCCTGCTTCTAAGATTTAGCTGGTAAGTCAGGATGTGTATGAAATGGTTAGAGAAGAGGTCTAAGGTATTATACAATGAAACATTTATTTGGAATTGAGGAAATTCTAAAAAAAGGGAGGATTCACTGGAATTTCTTCAAATATTGTGTCTTTAAAATATGTAAAGTGAGTATAATTTTTAGGTCATAACGTACAAATTATGGCTGTAGTTGTTAAAGTTTATATTTTTCATATCCAATTTCTGAATCACCAAGTCAGTGTCTTTAACACGTGAATGATGATTTTTGTGCCATTTGACTTCTCACCAGATCTTAAGTGACAGCTTTTCTTATTCTCTCCCACTCCATCCCTGCCTCACTGTGTTATGGTTCTAGTCTCTCAGCTCAACTGTGTCCTACTAGAACCATCGTCAGAGGCTTATGATATGGGGAGTGTTTTCTTTTGCATTGGTAGGGTATTCTGTGTGTCCTATAGACACGTAAGACCTGGTCACTGAACACAATATAAAGGGAAGCTTAGTACCTCTGATGTTAAATTCAGTGGGCTAGACTGCCACTTGCTGTAAGACTGTTCTTCAGATTCTAAATTAACAGGTTACAACTGAATTTAAATACAGCCCATTGGTGAAGTGAAGGCAGCTGGTGTTTTTATAGGCTGTTACCAAATAGCTTAAAAAAAAATAACAAAAACTCTCAGGGTGGCACACTTACAACCCATATGAAAGATTGTGAGTCACAGGAGTTTTAAGACAAGTTTCCTAGAGCTTGTCTGTTGTAGGAGCAAGCAGGTGTATCTAGTAGGCGACAGACATCTATCTACATAAACCAGGTAGGCAGGCCCATTCTATAAATGGAAAACACTAAAGGAAACTCAATAAAGGGAAAAACAATCTGCCTGTTTTATGTAATCTATGTATACTTTTTAAAAATCTATATGTTTCATATCTGGGTAAAGATGCAAGAAACTATATGTTCCAACCCATTCATTATATATATAAGGCACCCATGCATTAAAACTAGTTAAGCGGCTAACTATGGTTTTATCGGGATGACAGAACTAGGAATAGAATTGAAATCTTGTAATTCCCTCAGCTGGTGCTTTTCCAGAATTCAGTGCCATGGCTTTCTCCTTGTGATACAGAACCTTCTTATACTTTTGCTTTATTTTTCACAATCTAAAGGTGAACTGTAAAGCTGTAAATAAAATACTATGGTAATGTTATAAGGAATGTAAAAGGTCTTTTTGCCACAAATGCAGAAAACATAGTCTCTAGTAGCCACTGTAGTCTTTTAAAAGAAATTTAACTTCAGGTTATATTTTTATTTTAAATAAAAAACTAGGTAACACAACTCCTTGTACAAACAATCAGACATCACAAGGCTCACCACAGTGTTTTTGTTTGATACTTTTTCTTATTTTTGTCTTATTTAAATATTAATTTATTTAAATTCCTCTTTAAGGAAATATTACACAAAAATTACATGATTTTTATTATGTTTCAGCCCCAGTACATCTCTAATGATAAAGATCAATAACTGGATGGCTTTAAAAAAATTTTTTTTTTCAAAAGCCTTTTATTTCACATCTGAGAGGCATGACTTTACTTACCTTCTGATTATAAGACTTAGAAAATAATTTGACATAGCATTGGGAATATAGTTTCTGTACTTAAAAAGGGGGGGGATAATAGTAGCAAGAGATTGTTGCTACAGATATACATCTAAGTTCTGTTTTTAGTAGAAATTTTTAGAAGGAATCTTGAGGGAATGCAGTGAGGAGAAAAAAGGAGATTGAGAAATGGGTTAATTACAGAGGGTATAATTTAGAATAGCCTTTATTTTAAGCTTGTAATTGTAGTTCCTAGAAAGCGTGAGGGAAGGAGCAATACAAATTGGGATCTTTTTTTTTATCAAGACAGTTTTGTTACTGTGTTGAGCCAAAGGGACTTTTTTGGGCTTTGTGGATTCAGATGTGCTAAGTTTGAGTTTAAATGAGACTTAAGTTGTAGAAAACCACCTATTTCATTCTCTTCTGGAAATTTCAGTTTACTTTTCTTGCCTCCCAAAGACAATTTTGTTCTGAGACTAGGGATCATTGTCAGCAGTCAGGTAGCAGTTTTCGTTTTTTTCCAGTAAGATAAATGATAATATAACCAGGTCTGGAGTATTGCACTCATTTAGTGTGTCTCCTTACAGTCCTGCCCCTTATTTCAGCTTCCTCCAATCCTGTGCTGTAGAATGACATTTGGGTCAGCAGCTGACTGCATATGTAACAGTGGTCCCGTAAGACTATTGAAAAATTCCTATTGCCCAGTGAGGTAATATGGTCATAGCACAATGTATTACACAAATACCATTGTGTTACAGTTTCCTACAGTACTTCAGTACAAGTAGCATGCGGTACAGGTTTGTAGCCTACAAGCTATTGGGGAACAGAATTTGTCATCCCCAAATATGTCTCTTTGGCATAAGGATTATTTTAGGCTGGTTAATTTTAAGAAACAGCAGATGTGGGAGAAGCTCTGAAAACCAAGTAAAAGTTACCCTGTGTAAAAGACATTTACATTATAAGGGAAATTTTCATCTGTCAGGGTGTCTCCCTCCCTGTACCAAGAAGAGGGGATGATCCTATCTCCAGAAACTCTTATCAGTGCAGAAGGTAATGACTTCCATCTGCATAACCACCTTGCCCTGGCTTACTGTGCTTTTCCTGGGAACCTCCGAATCCCGCCAACCCCAACATCTTCCATCTTTAGCTGAAGGTGATTTTTCAGGTTGTGGGTTCAGCTACTTTGGTTAGTTACCTAGTTTTCCTGAGTCTCTCCCATATATACAGGAAGTATATGTTATTAAACTTTTTTGATTTTCTTCTGTTACTCTGTCTTTTATTACAGGGATTGTCTCAATTAAGAACCCAGAATAGTAGAGGGAAAGTTATTTTTCCTCTCCTACAGAATAGTAGATTACATTGAGTTGGCCAAAAAAAGTCCATTACGTTTTTTCTGTTCAATGGCTCTAGTAGTGCTTAGTTGTCTCCAACTTTATTCGAAACAATTTTGTTAAATTGTAATGCGACAGCTGTCATATCAGCATGCATTTAAAAATGCTTAACAAAATTGGTAAATTTTTGTGAAGCCATTTTAATATTGAAGATGTAAGAAGATATGCAAAGTTTTTGGTGTATTATGCTTTGTTATTTCAAGAAAGGTAAAAACACAACTGAAATGCAAACAAAGATTTATGCAGTGTGTGGAGAAGGTGCTGTGACTGACCGAACGTGTCAAAAGTGGTTTGAGCCCTGGCTGGTGTTGCTCAGTGAACTGAGCACCAACCTGTGAACCAAAGGGTCACTGGTTTGGTTCCCACTCAGGGCACATGCCTGGGTTGTGGGCCAGGTCCCCAGTAGGGGGCATGTGAGAGGCAACCACATATTGATGTTTCTCTCCCTTTCTTTCTCCCACCCTTTCCCTCTGTCTAAAAATAAATAAATAAAGTCTTTTTAAAAAAAGTGGTTTGCAAAGTTTCTTGGTACTACTGACATTTTGGCCAAATAATTCTTTGCTCTAGGGCTGTCTTACGCATTGGAAGGTATTTAGCAGCACCCCTGGCCTCTACCCACTAGAAGCCAATGGCAGGAGATAGCTGACATACTCAGAATATCCAAATCAATAAAGTTATTGGTGAAAATGAAAAATATGTCTTTTATTTTACAGAAAAAAAACTGGACTTTTTGGCCAACCCAATGCCATACAACCTAGGTGTTCAACCTACGCTGTGCCATGTAGGGTTGTAAGAATGGCTCTGATCACACAGCCCTATCATCTCACAGTACACGCAGGGGTGTCCAGCCTTCTGGCATCTCTGGGTCATACTGGAAAAAGAAGAGTTGTCTTGGGCCACACATTAAATACACAAAAACTAATGAAAACTGATGAGCAAAAAAAGGTTTTAAGTAAATTTACAATTTTGTGTTGGGCTGCATTCATAGCCATCCTAGGCTGCTTGCATCCTGTGGGCCACGGGTTGGACACCCCTGTGGCACAATTCTCAGAATGGATCCCCATTGGTAAGCAGCACGTGACTATATTCTGTTTTTTTCTTTTTAAACTAATTTTTATGCAGCAGACCTGGGTTCTAAACTGGTTGTTGCTTACTAAGAAATCATAGAAAAGGCTCCCTGGTCATTATCTCATTTAAAGCAGGTGAATTTAACTATTAATTCCTTATTCTAATACCTGGCACTGTTAAGACATTGTAGATGATAGAAAAAGAAAAAAATAGCAAGATTTTGGGAACTGGAAGGAAGTTTGAGTCAGGTTATTTGCAAATGAGCCAAAGCATAGGCAGGGGGAGCTGATAGCAGCAGTAGCTACTGATTATCTTTTGAATGTTCTCTCTATGCCAGATACTGTCCTGAGCATGTATATGAGTTAAATCATTTTACCCTGACTACCACAGTAGGTAGGTGTTTTGTTCTTCTTGCCTTATTATAGATGAGGAGACCAAGCTTTAGAGAAGTTAACTGATTTTGACCAAGGTCATACTGTAAGTGATGGAGTCAGGACTCAACCGGTCTAGCTTCAGGCTCTGACCTATTTGTGCATAGGGGTGGAAGAATTGGGACACATGGTGCAGAGCCCAACAGAAAGTACCTAGCATGCTATGTCTGCCACCTGTTCGATGCCTTCATTAATGAATTGAGGTGATTGTGATAATTGCTTGTGAAATCACAGCTTAGGTTGGTTGGTTGGTTTGTTCAAGGAAAAAAATGTATCCAAAATGGAAATCACTCTACTTCTAGACTTCCCATAATTCTTTAATTCTGTTACGCAAGAGGATCTATAGAAAAATACCTCACTATATTTTTCCACAAAATATGTTTTTATATTTTACTTGAGCCTCGTAGTAGCCCCGAAAGGTAAGCAGTACAAATTTTTTTCCCTTACATTTGAGGAATTAGGAAACTGAGATCCAGGAAGTATAAATCATAAGGTCATTTAAAAGTAAAAAAAGGAGGAGTTGAAGTTAATTTAATATACTCTATGTAACCCAATATATAACTAAAACATTACTGTTTTAATATCTAATCAGTATAAAATATTAATATTTACCTTTTTAAATATTAAATAATAGAACTCTGCTATGTGTTTTATAGGTATCAGTTTGGACTAGCTATATTTTTCAGAGGTCAGCAGCCACATACAAAGAGTGGCTACCATTTTGTACAGTGCAGACAAACACTCTTAAATTTAGTTGAGTAATATACTAGGTCCTGGACCAACCCACAAAAACCTATTTGTATGAAATGAACCCATAAAAACCTATTTTTAGAACTCTTATCAGTTCTATTTCTCCTGATCAGTTAGGAGAATAGAATCCAGGGATTGTTACATTTATTCACTTTATTAGTCAGTGATCTGGTGAGCAGACACCTTTAGGTATCTCTTTAGTGCTATTCTCTTTAAGTGACAGCAAACTGGATGAGATTGATCGTTGTTCTGAAGCCACATGAAGTTTTTTCAGAGAAGTTGCAGAGTAGGAATTTAGTAATGTGGCCATGGTTCTATGTGCTGTAACTTAGTTTTCTTTGGAAGTAAACTATGGAAGAGACAGAGTTTTAAAAAAAGATTTTCAACTTGTAAAATTATTTTTATGCCAACATTTTGCTTCAGAAAATTATGTATGTTATTGTTTGTTGTGACACTTCTAATACTTCAAAGTATTCATATGAGGGGGACCCAAAAAAGCTGGAATTTATTTATAAAAATTGTATATTTATTCTTACACATTTAAACTGAAATCACCTTCAGAGTACTCTCCATTTGGTGGTGAGTATTTTTTTTTTCCACTTTTTTTTCCCCCACTGCTCCAAACAGTTTTTGAACTCATTGATTTTGATGCCTTGTAGTGCTTCTGCCTTTTTGGTTGGTTGGTTGGTTGGTTGATTGGTTTCACCTTGTCTACATCTGCAAAATGTTTCCCTTTGAGGGTTCTTTTTTATCCAGGGAAACAAAAAAAAAGTTGTCTGGGGCAAAGTCTGGTGAATTGGGAGAGTGGGGGTCATTCTTTTTTTTTTTTTTTGGTCAAAAACTGGTGAACACTCTGCACAATGTGGGCAGGTATGTTTGTTAATCACCTATAGTGAAATGGGCAAATGCATTGAAAGAGTCTTCAGGAAAAATTCACTGAAGCTGAACACAGCCTCTCACAACATCACCACCTGGTACACTGATACAGATGGGTTCCTAGAACATTTACCTAGTTGGGGGAGCCTGTACTACAAGGGGCCTGCCCTCCAGAAGATAATTTCATTTTTGTTTTTTTGGGTCCCCTCTCGTATATCCTGTTCTCTGTAATAAGATTGCTTTACTACTATTAGATTTTTAAAACAATTTCTCCAGAAATAAATTAAGTGTTCAAGCTAGTTGACTAGTCTTTTGTCATTGTCCTTCCATCAATTTTTTAAAAACACTTGCCACATAAAATAAAAGATGGGCCTCCATTACTTAACAGAGCACTAGTGCTCTAAAATTTGGTAAAGCACTTCAGTGCCTAGACTGACTGGCTTTCCAGGGAAAGATTGTTTGGTGTGCCTTCAATATTAGGGTAATTGCCACATAGTTCTTTACCATATAGCTGTATAATGATATAATTAAACAATGGTATTTTTGTAACAATAATTTTGTATGAGTAAGCAAAGTGAATTATCAGGCCTCATGTCAGACCAATAAGAAATGCTTTATCTTCATTAGAAACAATTCCTGGTTATCAAATACAATTATTCAGTCTTCCCTCGACTCCCTGCCTATCTTTCTATCTTTTATTTATAGATCTCCCATACAGTTGGTCTTAATCAAAAAGTTAATTTTTGCTGTGGCCTCTGTCTGTAATCAGTCTCTCTTTTTGAGGCCCCATGAGGCAGCTGTATTGTCTAGGCCCCTCTCCCTGTTGTGTCAGACAGTGGAAATAGGGACTGGCATGGAAGGCAGGGCTCATGACCATGTGAGTTTACCTTCTGAACATGGTAATTTTGATGAATTGTCAGATGTGTCAGAAGTTACATATGTTTGATAATTTTTCCCAGTCAAAAATACTTAAAACTCAACTATGTTTAACTGTAATAATAGCCTAATTATTACTAATTTGGCTAAAGTGGTTATCTGCAGCTTTTCTTCCAGAAAACTTAATTAATTTTTTTATCATTTGAAACAGGAACTTTTGAAGCCATTTAAACATGTGCAAAACTCATTAGATCCAGTAATGGACAGGTGACAATTACATACAAATCATTTAAAAACTAAATTATGAGAAACTGTAGTCCCATTTTTAATTGTACATTGTCATGCAATGTCTTCTCTGCATTGTGTCTACAAAAGCATTTTAAAAAAGTTATTACTAAACATTGTATCAGGGACAGTTGGGTACACCTATGGGAAAAGCATGCTTTCTTTGCATATCTTTTCCTATATAGTTCATCTAAGTGACAGATTCCTTATTTAATAACAGTATATTTGTATTATATAATAGTAACCTATGAGCATTTTATCATAACAACCCATTTCTTTCAGTTTCATATTTACATTGTTTTTTGTTTGTTTGTTTTTATTTTAGGCCACTGAACAAAAAATCAAAGGTACGTTGTTTAAAGCTATTTTTATTCTTTTTTTTTTCCCCATTAAAGCAAGGTGTTGATACGCATTTTTATTCGCCTCTAGGATGGGAGAGAAATGAGAATAAAAGAATGAGGGGTGGAGAGACTTCTTCAGTGACACCACATTGGAGCCATCCTTTGGGGTTCATGCTCTTACCGTGGTGGATATTATACTTTTAGAATATACTGCCTCAGGACCTATTTTACAACTGTCTCTGAAGAGGAATACCACTTAACAAACTCCCTTGATTTAAATGTTTGAGCATAGGTACCTTTCCTTCAGTCTTCCAGCAAAAGTCTTATCTGGGGTTACCTCTAGGATTCACCCCATTCCTTGCTTTATTACTTGTTCTTTGTATACTGTTGCCTCCCTACTCCTTCTGGTAGGCAGACAGTGACAACCACTCTATATTATCACTGAAGATAGTAGATTACTAACCTTACGATCATTGCACCAGGTTGAACAGCTCCCAGTACATAGCAAGCAAAAGACTTCAGGGAGGTAAGGTAGGAGGAACTGAATTCCTCTCAGATCCTAAATCAGGAATTATTCACCCTTTCAGGAGTTGACTTCCTGGTAATGAAACGGGTAGCGCTCTCATTTCACTACCATTACAGTAGATGCTGAATTTGTTAAGCCTAAAGATTCTGAATTTTTATTTTGAACTGTATCAAGAGTACAATAATCTGTGCATTGTGTTGATATACACAGTCATTTGTGCCTATTTTAATTTGAGATCAGCATTGGCAAAGGTAACAATTTTATAAGAATGAACAAGAACATTTGTAGCTTATGTTTTACTGGAGAAAATGGCAATAGAAGAACATGCCCAAACACAATATAATATGATGTGATTTAGTTAATGTAAAAATGCCTACATTGTCTTGGAGACTAGAAGGGTGATAATTAGATTAACACAGGGAGTTAAAGAAGGCCTCTTGAGGAAAACCTTGAGATTATGAATCTTAACTGAAGAAACAGCCAGTCCAAAAAAAGAGAGAATGCAGTGGCAGAAGGATTAGCATGGTGAAGACACAGAGATAGGAAATAATGTGATGTTGTACGTGGTGGTGGAATTTCTAGATTAAATGCTTATGACAGATGGACAGGTAGAAGGGTTTCTCTAAAGAGATAGGTAGCAGTCAGGTCAAAGAAGGCCTCATATCCTGTGTATACTAAGGAGATGGGACTTTTGTAGACAATTCAGAGCCATTGAAGAGTGTAAATAGAGGAGTGACATGGTTTGGTTTTTGTTCCTTTAAAACTATCAGTAACTGTATGTCACGAATTCTGGCCAGCAGGATTCGTATGCCATGACTGCGTATAAATAATTTTACACGTAATTTTACAATGGACTAGAAATTCCGGGACCATGTGTCCCCTCCATTAATGATGGTGGAGAGGCCCCGAACCCCGACCGGCCTTTTATTGATGTTTCTCGGGCACTTTACATATGAATGGTCTTCATTAACTATGCATGAACTGTAGATTTACTTTAGGTGGTAGACGCCCAAGATAGCGAATCAGGAGGATGGATATGCAAATGGAAAAAAAATAGGCTTGGGCCGAACTCCGGTTTGAGGAAGCTAGGCATGCATTAGTTATTTGTTCTTTTGACCTAGGGAGAGATTTTTAGCAAGAGCAAGGTTTTATTTTAAATCTAAGGAATATGCCAGCCTGATTTCCCCACAGGAAATTCCGCTACCCTACTCGTGGGTCCATGCATGCCGGCTTACGTTCCACAAGAGACCGTGCTCTTATTAGACGTGAAAACATAGGGCTACAATTCCCCACTGTGGGAGCACGAAATTCCCTATAACTGTATATGGAAAGTGTTGGCTGAAGGATAGAGCTGAGAAAAGCAAGGCATTCTGAGCAGAGGAGGCAGGTGGATAAGAGGAGGGAATATTTAGAGTGACTATAGAGGTATTGGGGGAAGTGGCAGAATGTAGACCTGGAGGTAGACAGACTGGAGGACTTATGTTGGTTAGAGAGTGGAGAGCCAGCAAAGGTTTCTGCATTTAGAGGTCACAGTTATAAGCTGTGCTTTAGGAACATTTCTTCGTCATTACTTGCCAGTGTCACCAATAGAAGCAGTACCAGAGAGAGCAGAGGAGTAGAGAGGGTGATTGAGACTTGAGCTGTGTATGCAGAAGTCACTTCAAAATACATAATGTTGTTTTGCCAGCTCTTTTACTCACTTCACCCTTCCTTTAGCAGTTCTCTTCGTAATTGGTCATGTAAAGGTAGAAGATTGATGACATGTGTGAGATATAATTAAGAACTGGTGAAATGAGAAGAGAAATTGAAGGTCATATATATATATATATATATATATATATATATATATATATATATGCATTTGAACTTGGATGTCTAAGAATGTTGCAGGGATGTGGAATGATGTCTGGAAGAACATTGTTACATTAATTTAGTAGGAATGTGAGCAAATTTTCTTAACACATTGCGTACCGCATAGAAATCTCTTAAGACATACGCCAGGGACCGCACGTTTTTGGGCAAACTTGAAGACGAAGACTATTCCAATGACCAAAATACAATGTAACTGCAATGCTTTATGGGTTCTTGCAATTATATAGTTTTTCATAGATTGACCTGCACGGTTTCCACCAATGAGATCGCTTCGTTCGATGTGGACAAGACAGTGTGTTGACATCTAAGGTCCTTAACAGATGGCGCACGAAACACGAGAAAACTCGTGAGCGGTCCTTAAGTTGTTAAAACTCCCCTATATAAGAATGTTAAGTTGTCCCTTGCTTTATGCTTCAAGACCAGATTCCTCTGGTTGGCTCCCATGGTCTAACCAGCCTTTTTTCCATCACTCCCTTATACTTTTCAGAGAGTCTTCTCTCTCTCATGTTCACTTCTGTTTCTGGTTTTTGTTTTATTTTTTCAATTCAACTTCTCAGCCAAGGATGCCTTTCAGTGTTTCTAACCCTCTCAGAGCTTATCTTCTAATGGATCACCCCAACTGCCGTTGACCCCAGGCTCTTTGATTTCTTCAGATGTGATGATATGTCTTAATTTAGGGTACTTGATTATATTCTGTTACAGAGTTTTGAGTGAGTATCCCATGGATATTTGTTTTTCCAACACAACCTTTGAGTACCTGTTGCTTATATATATCCTTTCCAAAAATGTCATCCTTTAAGATCCATACATTAAATATGAACAGATTTGAATCTTCTGGGAATGTTAGGCTGAGTATTCAAAAGTCACTTCAAAATGCATTATGCTGTTTTGCCAGCACTTTCACTCACTTCATCCTTACTTTGGTGGCAGCTCCATTCATAATTGGTCATGTTTGTTCTGATTCGTGAAAGCATATATTGCTCACCTTTGTGTTGTGTGTATGTAACACCTGTGTGGTACTTGTGGTTTGGGTTAACAGGAATTAGAGATTACTAACTGGTGGCTCATGGGACAGGTTTGGCCCACAGTTGATTATGTTTACTAAACTCTGTATTTCAGAATACTTAATGATTTACAGAAGAGTTGAAAAGATACTACAGAGAGTTTCCTATATATACTTCACCCAGATTTTCTGTTATTAACATCTTACATTTTTGTGGTACTTTGTCAAAACTAAGAAGCCAACAATGATACTAACTGATCTCCAGACCTTATTTAGATTTCACTACCTCTTCTATTAACATCTTTCTGTTTTAGGATCCATTGTAAGATGCGTGATGCACTTAGTCATCATATCTCCCTAGTCTCTACATGGTATTTATATTATTATTATCCTTTAAATTTTTGATTGTCAGCATTTAAAAATCAAGAGAACCCACCTAATCCAGAATTGCGATTTTTCTTGCAGTTTGTACTGTTAACAACTTTTTTTTGTCTTTCTGTATTAGACAGTCTATATATGAGAAACCCAAGTTTAGTCACTTGTAGCTATTGAGTCCTTGAAATGTGGCTGAATAGCAGAATTTTAATTTTATTGGACCAAATAGTTCTTAGAGCCTTATTGATTGTTGAGAGTCAAGATTTTAGTGCTCAAACTGAGCATAACTAGTTAGGCTGCAGCACCCCTGTGGAATTCTGTGTTAATGATCTGTTTCTAAAGCTGCTGCTATTTCTGGTTAAGTAACACCCAGTAATGTTGCTGCCACTCAGTGTTACAACTGTTTATATGAAAGCTTGGGTTTTTGTAAAGTATCATAAATTAAATTCTTGATCTCTTATGTGCAGATAATTAGATGTTTATTTTTTGGTGCAATGGATGCATGATTCACTTAATAAAAACGTGGTCTAGTATAATGAGTGGCAATGAAATTTTTGAAGGTTTTATTCTTACCTTGTGACTTGAACTTTGAAAAACTGTGAAGAACATGAATAGTTGTATGTTTGAATATTTGAAATATATGTATATATATTTTTTAAGATTTTATTTTTAGAGGGAAAGGGAAGGAGAGAGAGAGGGATAGAAACATCAGTGTGTGGTTGCTTCTCACGTGTCCAACCACTGGGGACCTGGCCTGCAACCTAGGCATGTGCCCTAGACTGGGAATCAAACCGGCAACCCTTTGAATTCGGAGGACCGTGCTCAGTCCACTGAGCTACACCAGCCAGGGCTGAAATACTTTCTTTAAATATGTGTTTCATTGAAACAGCAGGGGAGTGAAGTGCTGAAAAATATACCATGAGGTTTAGGAATAGGTGGATACATTTTAAGGTACCCTATTGCCTGTACAATGTAAAGGCAGGGAAGGAATTAATGTCCCCTCTTCAGAATGTCCTTGGAAACTTGCTTAAGAAGAAAGGTCGTTTTTTAAAAACAGCTTTTTAGTTGACACTGGCTTATTTTGGAAGCATGCTAATTGTACATTCCTTACAAAAGACTACGCACTAATAATTTTTGACAGGTAATATTTATTTTTCTGTCTGTCTGTCTTTGTAGCTATCTATTTATCATTCCAGTACTTTCTTCAGGTGACTTCATAAGAAAGCTGTATTCCAGAGACTAACAAACCCCAGAGCTCCTGAAGGGGAGAGGAGCCAGAGATGGAAGCAGGAATAAAAGAAAACAAAGATTTTTTTTGTTTGTTTTCTGGTGGTTACATGGGAAAGCACAGTTTATTACTATTGTTCTTATTCTGGATTAAAAACTCATGATAATTGAATCAACATTTAAAAGACATTTTTGTTTCTGTCACAGTTGGAAACCATTATGCTTTATTTTTTTTTATCAAACACAATTTCATTTCTTTATTGATGAAATTAATCTACATTAATCTAGGAAGTGATCAAAGTACTAAAGAACTGTTAAATCAGCTCCAAGTTAAATCATATTGGAGACATAGTGACTGCTGACTGCATACTTACTGTGTGCCTTGCACTATGCTTTATATACTCTATTTAGTCAAGGAAAATATTCTAAATATTTAATTACTAATAACAGATGGGTGCACAGTGATCCCAAACAACTACTGGGGCAGGGTCCTAAAAGCTTAATGTCCTAAGAGTAACCCTTTTTATTGAATTTGGGGAAATGTTTGGGACCTAGAGGAAGGACCGTGACAGCAGGCTGGGAATTCTTGAGATGTTATGCGGTTGATATTCAAAAACTCATGTGTGAGTGGGGCTTTACAGTGTATACTAGCAGAATATAAGTCTGCATTTAATCCCTTCAGCAGCCCCCTGGAAATAGATATCATCATTTATTGGTAAAATCAAGGTCAAGAAAAAGTTAAGTCACTAATGCGACTGGGCTCTACTGTTTCTTCATCTTTATAAACAACCCTGTAGTTTTATGAAAGGCAAAATAAGAAGGTTACACAATTGCCCATGCTTTCATAATATTCAAGGAATGAAATAAATAATGTGTTTTTTAAAAACAGTTCAGAAAGATCTTATATAGTATCTCCCTTCTGATTAAGCACAGATTAATAAAACTGTGTCACGAGCATAATTTTATGAACCAGGGAGGATTTGACAACTTTGCCATGTGTGAAGTGGTTGGCTTTTCAGGAATTGTGAGAGAAAGCTTTTAAATTGTTTTTTATAGCTTTGAATATTCATCAAAAAGAATAGGAGTTTTGAGGACCAAGCAAAAAGCTAATTATAAAAGCTTTCTCCATGCTTCAGACCCCTCCTCTAAAAATTGATACCATATAGAATAAAAAGCCTGACTGCTAGTTAAGTGTGAAATCCTTGCTCCAACTCTTCAAGGAAGATGTAAAGATACTTTTCGTGAAAAAAATCACATAGCCTCAGTTTCATGCGTTCTTCAGAAGGATAGGAAAACACCTTGTGCCTTGGCCAGTGTGGCTCAGTTGGTTGGAGTGTCAACCTGAAACTGAAGGGTTGAGGGTTTGATTCCTGGTCAGGGCACACATCTGGGTTGCAGGTTCATTCCCTGGCCTGAGTATAGGAATGCGTGTGATTGCTGGTCCGGGTGCATATGGGAGGCACCCAGTCTGTGCCTCTCTGTTGGGTTGTGTTGATGTTTCCCTCCCTTTCTGTCTCTCTGAAAGCAGTGAAAAAGTATCCTCTGGTGATGATTTAAAAAAAAAAAAAAATAGAAAACACTTTCTAATGGGCTTGGGCAGTAGTCCCTTTCTATATGTTTGTTGACTGATAATTTGATAAAAGTTATAGGACACGGTGTGACTCTTGGGATACTACTGAGATGACTCCATTGGAGTTCAAGGAAGAAAAGTGTTTAATTTGCCCCCTCTTATTAATTAAAAAATGTGCTTTACTACTTTTTCTTTTAATAGTCACTGCCAGTATCAGCTGTGTTTTATAATTTCATGAGATCATCTTGGGAAACAAAGAAAAATGAAAAATAATTGTGTAGTAATACATTATCCCGAACTTAGGATCCAGAAAGTACCATTGTTTTCTTCATTCAACATTTATGAAGTATTTATTGTGTGCCCTTGTCCCCACTGTCCTTCCCTTCTCACTTTGTTTTAGTTTAGTAAAGGTAAGTACATATACCTGTGATCTCGGCTTGTCCCTCTATAAACCACAAAGTCTTAAGTTTCTTAATCACAAAGCCTCTCAGTAAGGAATTTCAGGGACTTGGGTGGCTTGACAAAGGATTACTGTACTACATAGATTTTCAGAGGAGATAATCAAGGCCCAGATTGGTTGTGACTTGCAACGCATTGCCTAACCTTGTTCACGTAATGGCACATGTAGCAAATGGTGTTTGTGGGACTGTTAGGGTATAAAAAATAGTTCTAAATTATTTTTTAAAACCTGATCTAGGGATTAAAGATCTCACAGTTGTTGGAGGCTTGTGGGAGCATCGAGGGGCTGTGTCCTGAGCCCTTGGAGTCTACCTTGGCCACAGTAGGTCTTCACTTTCAAAGGACACAAGTCAGGAGTCTTCTAGTTTAAATATTGGAGTACAAAACAGGATGGAATAGAAAGAATAGCTTTATCAGTTACAGCCAGGTAAGAGAAAGCTCAAGACTAGGAAAAAAACTTAATATATGTTATTATTTGCACTTTCATTTGTTTAGTTCTAACAAGAATAGTAGTTGTGCCTCAGAATGTGCCTCTTTATATCTCTACATTTTCATCTCAGAATGGCCAGCATCCTGAGAGCTGTCAGTGGTGTATCCTTAGCAAAAGTGTGCCTGTTAAAACAGTACTGTCGTCCACCTTTACCTGCAGGGTTGGGTGAGGAGGCTTTTTCAAGACCCCCAGTGGATGCCTGAAACCACAGATAGTACTGAACCCTGTATACGTTATCTGTCCAGAAAGTATCCAGCCATGTAATATGAAAAATAGAGGCATCTATTGAAGAAGACACTGGACATAGGACAGTGGTGCCTCAGTCCCCTTCAAAGTAGGTGCCTTGGGACCTCACACAGTTCTCCCAGTCACCATCAGCTGCCCCATTGTATTTTCCTGAATCTCATTGGTGGTCTGAAATGTCTTCCCTTTCAAAGGTAATTTTAGTTTTGGAAAAAGCCAGAGGTCTCAGGGCACCAAATCTGGGCTATAGAGGGGCTGAGTCATCTGGGTGATTTGATGTTTCTCCAAAAAATTCTGCCTGAGGTGCTATTCACAAGCAGGCCCATCGTCCTGACAAAGCTTCCAACCACCAGTTGCCCATAGCTTCAGCCTTCTGAATCATCCGAGTAGTTTCCATAGAGGAATGTCCAACCTTAATGCAAAATTTGATGCAGATTTGTTATTCTGTTCGCTTGGTCATTTTGAATGCTGTGGCAGCACAGTACACATGTTTACTCAACTGCATCTACCGCCCCCACTGACTAGCACAATGACGTCGTCATTCACGTGTGCACATTCCAGTTCACTCTTTTTTGCCTGCCAGGTTACATTGATGTCACACAAACCGTTCTCATTATGTTAATAATGGCTGGACTTTTTCTGGACAGACCTCATATACTATGTTTGTTCCTATGCATATGTACCTATGGTAAAGTTTAATTTATAAGTTAGATATAGTAAGAGATTAACAACAACAGTAAAATAGGGCAATTGTAACAGTATACTGTAATAAAAGTTAGGTGAAATATGGTTTCTCTGAAAGTATCTTATTTCACTGTACTCATTCATGCTTCTTGTAGTGTTATGAGATGATACAATACCTGCATGATGAGAAGTGAGGTACTCAGAACGACACGCTATTTAAAACTTAGTAATATGTTTGAATTTCCCATTTAATGTCATTAGGACCGTGGTTGATTGCAGGTGACTTTAACCACGGAAAACAAAACTGCAGATAAGATGGAGGGGAGAAGGGGATTACTGTACTTAAAGGCCGAATTTGGCCAGAAGCAAAAAACATTGAATTATCTACTAAAGATAATCTCAGAATTTTAGTACAAACTCAGCGTAGTAGTTAAAAGTCCCGGCTTCTGATTCAGATAAACTTGAATTTGAATATTGTCTTTGTAGTTCTTATTTCTATGACTTGGGCAAGTTCCTTAACCTCTTATCCTCACTTTGACTTTGTTAAAAGAAGATAATCTGGGCCATTAATGTTATGGGAATGAAATAACACAGAATATAAATCACAGGACCCAGAGGGTAGTAGATGCTAAGTATGTGATAGATCTAATCTCACAGATACTAAGTGACTGAGCCATATAATTAGTCATTCCCCTGTTGTAGAGTTTAATTTTGCTGTCATAAGTAAGGTGAAACTTAATTTATACTAGAAGGAACATTGGGTTGATGGTCAGATTTGGTGTTACATATTTCAAATATATGGAATCGTGATGGGATAAAGAGATACTAATTATATTATCTGACATTGAGCTGATACTTGGTACATTTTAATTTCTACCACTATGATTTGCAGTATCCTAGCAACCTTTCAGCCCCTTGAAACAACATACTAGCAGTTTTCCCAGTTATTTCAGAGTTTCCTCTCATTAAAGCAAAACCCATTCTAGCATGGTTGAATCACAGTGCAGTGTCTCTGTCATAGCGCAAGGAGTATGTCTTAGGATACTGGATAGTATCAGAGAATACTATAGCATAGGATATATCATCTTTATGAGTTTGGTAGGCCAGAAGTGGTATCCTATTGCTTTGATTTATATCTGTCTGTTTATTGGTAAAATGGAATATTACATGTTTAATTATTTGTACTTTTTTCCTTTTTTGAATTACCCATTCTTGTTCTTTACCCATTTATGTCTTGGGCCTAGAGGTTTTGTTACCAGTTTATATGAGTTTCTTGTATAAGAAGCTTATTAGCATTCCATCTGATGTATTTGGTGCAAATATTTTCAACACTATGGTCTATATCATATGCTTGAAGTTGTTCTGAGGATGAGATACCAGGTAGAAATATGTAACTTTTGCCCAGTACAAGACACCATAAGGAATACCTACACAAAAGATGCAAAAATATGTTCTGAAGAAGTAAAGCAGAATTAAATGCTATATAGTCTTAGCTTGAACTCCAGTCCTGAACTCTAGTACTCTGTTGAGTGCTTCCCTGTGTTAGGCCTAGCAACCTTAACCAAAATAGCCCCTCATTTCCTTTAGTTAGGCAAAACAGCTGGAGAGTGGAAGGGAGAGAATGCATCCCTTTAACTTGTTCCAAAGAACAAATATTTTTCAGTTTGCCTTTTACTTTGAAATAACCACACATACTGCCCTTGAAAAAAATAAAATATACTGCATAAATTTATTTGGTCAAACTTAAGTTTTTCAACTCTTATGCTGAAAAAGCCCTATGATTTTTCCAGATTTAGAAGAATTTTTGTCTGATTTCTAAAACTTAAAAATTTAAGCATTTTATAGTATTAACTATTTAATTTAGCTAAACTTTATTTTTAAATATTTGGGACTTTTTCTATTAAAAATAGCCATCTGTGATTGTTAAATAATTTGTATCTCTAGTGATTTATGACAGTTCCTTTATTGGGTAACTTTTGTGACCCTTCCTAATACTCTTTTTTTTTTTAATTTTTTTTTTTTTTAAAGTTTGGGACTTTTTTTTTTTGTCCTGTTACAAACTTGTAGTTGATTGATAGGTCTTATAAGGAGCTCTCTACATGATACTACAGAATCTACTAGAAGAGTTTTCCAAATTTACTCAGACATGAGAACCACATGATGCGCTTGTTTTAAAAAAATACAGATTCTAATTTATTAAATCTATGAGGCTATAGAATCTATTTTGTTAATAAGTTCCCCATAGCAGTTCTAATTGAATAAATTTGGGGATTATTTCTAGAATTATAAGTTATGAAACAAAGACTTAAGGGCAGCCTAACTTTTTTCCTTTTAAAGCGTGTGCCTCTGCCTGAAAATTCTTTCATTATCCCACATTTCTGAATCTCACATGTTTGGACAAGATTTGATGGGCAGGTTAACTGTATTGTGAATATTATGTGGTATCCTCCAGCTCTTAAAGTAGTTCTGTATTTTAGAACAGATATTCCTTGCTCAGATATTTTGCTGAAGAGCAGACTTTGTTAATTGGTTTCATCCTGAATTTCATTAATGAAGCTCAGGGAAATAACTCACTCAATAATGTAAATCTGAAGGGTTATAGTGAGACAAATTGGCTGTTTCTCTGTGTTGGGAATTTCAGGTGAAGATGTTTGGGTAGAGGAGAGAGCATTTCTCTAGGATTTGTGAAGTGAATTAAAGTTAAATAAATTCAACTTAGTACTTATTTTGAATTTGATTCTTCATTTTGAACTGATTATTTGTTATATCTTGCTGTTGGTGTTTTTCCTTACTTAGGAACTTTTAACAAATGTTAAGATTTGCTTGTGCATGTATAAAATAGAAAGACAGTGATTTCTCAGTGTACTCAGGGATTGGTTCCAGGATCCTCTCAGATACTAAAGTTCACAGATGCTTAAGTTTCTTAGATAAAATAGTACAGTGTGTGCATATAATCTACATACATTCTTCCATATACTTTATTTTTTATTTTTTCACATAAAAGTTTTTAATTTATTAACCCTTTCATAACAAATCTGTACAACTATGACAGATAAAGTCACTGAAGAAGCTTTACTCCTTCTTTTTGTCAGCACCAGCATGGACCTTTCTAGTCCCCCTGACTTTCTTCATTCTGTTCTTGCGTTTCTTTCACTATTTTCCTAAGGTGTTTTTCTTCTAATATTGGCTATGTTTTGGTTCTTCTTTGTATCATCTGAGCTCATCCCAAAAGCCAGTTGTCTGGCCACCTCAAAATGGGCTTTGATTCTAAATACAAAGATGACATCTGGTGTGATCTTGAATATTTTGCAAGTTTTCCACAAATTTCTATCTTAGGTACAGCCTACCCATGATGGATATTAGTCACTATTTGTTTCTGTGGAAGTAGTTGGTTGGTCATGAACTTGCTGGTCTGGATGGTGAACGTGTTGTTTACAATGGCAGCCAATCTTCGAGTAGCCAGGGAGGAAAAGAGCCCTCCTGTAGACTTTAAATCATGCCTAGATAACTTATAGTACCTAATACAGTGTAAGTGCTGTGTAAATAGTTGTTTTACTCTTGTTTAGGGAATAGCAACAAGGAAAAAAGTTTAGTATAGACTTAGCTATCATAGGCCTAATTGTTAATGTTGCTAACACATCAGCAACAGAATTTGTTTGACTCCATGGATGTGGAACCCAAGGATATGGAAGGTTGACTTTACAGTTTCTTATATTTCCTGTTGGTTTTTAAGTCTTATTTTTTAAGTTTTCAAACAGACATTTAGTTCAACCTACTTCCTAAGGATTAGCAGAAGTTAATGGATTGGCAGGCATTTCAGTATTTTTCAGGTTGACTAGTGCCACTTAAAACTGCAACCATTTATCCACAACAAAAATTTTAGTGCTGCATCTGTATGTATCAACTTGAAAGCCAGAGTTTCCCCTCTGTGCCCTTCAGCATTCTAGAAATCATTGAAGTTAGTATAGGACAGGGAATGAGTAGTATACAGGGGAAGTACAATATATTATAAACCATCCAGTATGCTATCGATGAGTAAGGAGAAGATTTTTATAGTAGTATAATGTTTGGCCCTGTTTAAAATAAATTTTACTTATAAGCTAATTTTAATTGAATAGAGCTGCTTTTTACATTGTTCAACCAGCTGGCTTCCTTCTGCAAGTTATTAGGCCCCAAATACAGGCAAGTTGTCAAGCAGTACTCTATAGCAATAAAATGACACTGTCTTTTCTCCATTTTCTAATGAAAGCCACAGAGTGGGAAAGCAACCAAAGTTGGAAACACCTTTCTTTGGAATTTCTTGGCACAGAGAATTTTCTAATGTATTTTAAAGTTTTCATCAGGTTTGTGCCTTTTGAAAATCTGTGTCCCAATGTAATAATGCTGCTGCTACTCCTCAGGAAAGCTGGAAAAATTGACTTCACCCGTACTTGTTTGCTCCTCTTCTGATCCTGAAGTAGATTCTTTAACACATTAAGCACGGAGCCGATTTTGCTAGGCTTTCTGTTCTGGCGGTGGGCTGGCAACCGCTCAACGGGTGTTGAGTTAGAGTATAAACAGGTGCACAATGGTGTAGCCAACACAAAACTTCATTAAAATTACAACATTTATTTTTTAACCTTGATACTGCCGGTCCCATGCATCGATGTCACCCAAATGAAAAGATCACTGTCTGTCCCTACGGACTGCTGCTGCCCAAACGAAAAGTCCACTGTCAGTCCCTGGGGACTGACGCTGTGCTTAACATGTTAAAGGGAATATTATGGAAAGCTACCTTATTTTAGTGCAGTAGCTAAAATAATTGATTTGAAAGTTTAGGCTTAAAGAGGTTATAAGTACATTTTAGAAATATCAACACTAGAGAAGAAAGTTAAATATTATATGTGGTATTGCCTGATTAACAGTTAAAATTTAAATACACTAGTTTGTTACACGTTAACTTTTCTTCCAACTTAATTTTTTGGTGGCTCTTAAGAGCGTAAAATAATTTCCAATAATAAAGATTTTAAAGACTCTAGATGACACTTGTTTTTAAAAATAGCATTTGAACAATCAATAAAGACTTTCTTAAACATTGAGTATTTGGTGTTTAACCTAATTATTTGGCAGTGTAGAAATTTTGCCTTTTTCTTGTTTATTATGCCTAATCTCATTTGTTTGAGAAAGTAGGAAATCTTTTCTAAATAAAATAAAAGATACTGAGGCAAATCTTACAATGTTGCTCTCATGTGAGAATAACATTTGCTTACCTCCTTTAAACTCTGGAAAAGACAAGTTAAATCACGGTATAGCAAGAAAAGTGTAAAAGAAAAGATTTTACTGGATCCTTGTATATTTTATACTAGCTGAATGAAATTCCTGCAAAATATTTGTCTGATATTATAGACATTACGGTGTTGTGGCTGTTTAGGGTATCTTTCCACATTAATGATCACATTGACTGAACTTGTTTTCTCTTGACTCTGGCTTATTTTAGAGCAGAGATTTGTTATTCAGCATACATCCACCTACCATTACTGCCTTACCTTTTCTACTTCTCCTGACATCTTCCTCACTCTCATTTATTTGTTCTTGATTATTCTGCTGCTTGAATGTCAGTGTTCTTTTTACAATGTTTCATCCTCAATATCATTCTCTATTCTTTGGATTCAGTCACCTCATATATTCTTACCTTTTCCATTCATCCAAAAGTTCTGCGGCATTTGCTGTGCTTAGGATTGGAAATTCCTACAATAAAGGGGAGGAGAAATATGAAACCAGCATTTAGGAGCTACAAGTGTATGCAGTTTAAGAAATGCATGAGAATTTTATGAGAGTTGAAGAATCATAAAATGCTTGTAAGATTAGCTGAATCTAGGAGGTGGGTGATTAGTTGTTTCCTAGGAAAGCTGGACAATAAGATTTACAAAAAAGGTATCGGCATTTTAGGCAAAAGGAATATTATAAAAAGAGCATGATAACCTTTTAGAGAATTGCTGGTGTTTGGTGTGGAAGAGAAGGAAATGTAGTAATGAATGTAGCAGGATATGAATCTGGAAAAGTGGTAGATAGCAGCCACGGTTTTAGATTAATTCTGAAGGCACTTTTAATGATATAGATAACTTGGGGCTGAGAGATGGTATCTCTGCTTGAGTAACGAGACTATATACCAAAATAAATAACTTCTCTCTTACCCTTCTGGCAATTGTGGTGTATTCTTGCCTTTATTTCTTTTCTTCTGTTTGTTACACAAACCTGTTCTTTAGGTCTTGTCATTTCTTCTCATTCTATAATGCTTATATTGGGTTGGCCAAAAAGTCCATTGTTTTTTCTGTAAAATAAAGGACACGTTTTTCATTTTCACCAATAACTTTATTGATTTGGCTATTTTGAGTATGTTGGCTCTTTCCCACCATCGGCTTTTAGTGTGGGTAGAGGCCAGGGGTGCTGCTCAGCGTCTTCCAATGCACAGCAAAGAATTATTTGGCCAAAATGTCAGTAGTACCAAGAAACTTTGCAAACCACTTTTGACACATGCGATCAGTTGCAGCACCTTCTTCATACACTGCATAAATCTTTCTTTGCATTTCAGTTGCATTTTTACCTTTCTTGAAATACTAAAGCATAATACACCAAAAATGTTGCATATTGTCTTCCATCTCCAGTGTTCAAATGGCTGCACAAAAATTCACCAATTTTGGTAAATTATTTTAAATGCACGTTGATATGACAGAAGTCACAATACACTCCAACAAAATTGTTTCAAATGAAATTAAAGACACTAAGCACTACTAGAGCCATCGTTCGGGGAAAAATATAACAGACTTTTTGGCCAACCCAATAACTTTTTTTCCACCTGTATGCTGAATCCTAAACCCATACTTTTAGTTCTCATTTTTACTGAACTCTAGCGCTGTCTATTCAATTGCATTCTACACATGGTATCCTATAGCATGGTTTTCAGTTTTGAGACTCCCTGAGAGGCTGCTTTAAACTTTCCTGAGATCTACAAGGTTAAAATTATTTTCATAATAGGAAAACTATTCTGTTCACGCTTATTCTTTCATCAGTATATAGTGGAGTTTTCTAGAGGTTTGTGATATATGGATATCACAATAAATTGGATGCAGAAGGAAGTGTGGAAATCCACCTGTCTTTTGTTAAGCTAGATATTAAAGAGACTGCAAAAATACAGACCTGGCTGGGTGGCTCAGTTGGTTGAAGCATCATCCCATACACCAAAAAGGTTGCAGGTTTGATTCCAAGTTCAGCAGAGCACATACCTCCATGGCGGGTTCAGTCCCTGGTTGGAGTGTGTATAGAAGGCAACCAGTCAATGTTTCTCTCTCACATCAATGTTTCTTTTTCCCTACCTTGCTCTCTAAAATCAATAAACATATTCTCAAGTGAGGATTTAAAAAGAGAGATTGTAAAATGTAAAACAGTGCGAGCTTCTCAGTAACTTTTTGTTTTAGGAAATAGTTATTTTTAATGCATTTATTTTAATAGGTAAAGGGTTTATTTTAAAATGAAATAATAAATACTTTGAAGTTTCTGTTAAAATTTCTCGTATGGTAAATATCTATAGATGTAAGCCACATAAAAGATCTTTGGTGTTCTCAGTAACAACAAATGTAATATTAAAAGCTAAACTCACTGTTTCTCATATACTTTCCAAACTTAATTTTTGTTTTCTATTTCATATCTTGGTAAATAGTATCACTGTCTGTCCAGATTCTAGGCCAGCAACTTGGAGGTCATCCTTATTTCCCCTTCTTTTCTTAACCTAGATGGTAATAGTAATCACTAACATTTATTGAGTACTGACTGTACTAGGTACCATTCTTAGGGCTTTATATCGATTATCTTATTAAAACCTCACAGCAACCCTGCATGGTATAAGTATTAATTATCCCCACCCCCAGTTTTATAGGTGAGGAAGCAGAGATACGGAGCAGTTTAAGTACTTTGCCCATGGTCATGCAACTAGTAAGTTACAGAGCCAAGATTTGAAACCAGCCAGTCTTTTGACCTGTACTTTGTTCTGGAATAGTTTATGTAAGATTTATATTATGTGTTTCTTAAGGATTCTGTAAAGTCATCTGGGCCTGGTGCTTTGTAGGGAGGTAAATCTTGGAGGACCTTTTCAATGTCTTCTGCTGTTATTTTACTATAGTATCTTCTACTCCTATGAGTTCATTTTGGTAAATTATATTTTATAGAGCAGAGGCTGGAAAACTACAGCCTGAAGAAGGCCAAATCTAGCCCACTGCCTATTTTTTCATACAAAGTTTTATTAGAACACAGTCATATCCATTCATTCACTTGTTGTCTGTAGCTGTTTTTTTGTGCTACAACAGCAAAGTTGAGTAGTTGCATCAGAGACTGTATGACCTGCAAAGCCCAAAATGTTTACAGTCGGGCTCTTTACAAAAAAGATTTGCCCAGCCACGTTATAGAACGCTGTTCAGTGTAGCTGGGCTTTGTTTTATTGACGTAGATTGTACACTGTATTTTCTTGTCTTTGCAGCATCTCTACAGTTGAAATTGCCTTTTTTTAAATTCCTAGTACTATTTCCATTTTTTCCTCTCTAACCGCCCCCCCCCCCGATTGTTTGAGAACACTAAAATTTGGTCGGTCTGATTTATTGGTAACAGTGTCGGTGGTCGGTGTTCCATCTTACGGTGTTTCTTAAAAGTACACTAGTAAGGAAAAAGAATGTATGGGTTGTATTGATCATTGAAATTATCTATTCCTGATTGGTGGTTTTATAAATTTCTCCATTTCTTCTATGCTAATTAACCTGTGTGGTTTTTCTCCCTCTTCTGGGATCAGTGTTAAATAATTCCCTCCTCTGGCTTTTCAGATTATTTACAGAGTTGAGCCTGAAGAAATATTGATGCCTTGGATTTATTGATCACTCTTAAAGTCATTGATTTCTGTTTTTATCTTTATTCCTTCTTTCTGCTTCTTGGGTTTGTTTTTAACTTGAGTTGGATGCATTATATTCAATCTTGTTTTCTGAAAATAATTAAGGCTGTGAATTTTTCTCTTAGCCATATCTTAAAATGTATTATATACATTGTTTTGACTATTATTTTCTTGATAACCCTGATGTTTTGGTATGTATTTACTCAACTCAAAATTTAAAGCAATTTTACTTGCTAGTTTTGTTTTCTAGTGTGATTGGATTGTGATCAGAAATATTTTTAGTTCCACTTTTTGCAATTGGTTGATGCTTTCTTTTTTTTTTTAAATGTATATTGAATTTTTTTTAATTTAATTTTTTTTTTAAGATTTTATTTATTTATTTTCAGAGAGAGGAGAAGGGAGGGAGAAGGAGCAATGTATGGTTGCCTCTCATATGGCCCTCATTAAGGACCTGGCCCGCAACCCAGGCATGTGCCCTGATTGGGAATCGAACTGGGACCCTCTGGTTCCCAGCCCGCGCTCAATCCACTGAGCTACACCAGCCGGGCTGGTTGATGCTTTCTTTAGAGAGACTATATTTTTTATGACCATTTCATGGGTACTTGTTAAAAAGGTGTTATATTTGTTATCAGAGTATATTGTTTGCTTTTTTCCAGTTTTTCTCTTTTGTTCTCCATTTGGTTTTACATGTTTTCAGTCTAACATTTGGTATATAAAGATTCTTAGCTTTTTGTCTTTTTATTGGTTTCTTTTATAAATATGAATATATCTTACCCTTTATAATACTTTTCTCCTTGTTTTTAAAATCTATTGCTTTCTTTAAATTTTATTAGTATTTCTTGTTGGTATCTGTCTATGTTTCTCCCCCAATTTTCCTGTATTCTTTAGTTTCAGGAGCAATTTTTGCAAAGTATAGTCCTTAAGTTTGATTTCACTTTTCCTAACCCAGTTTAAGAGCTTTTATAAACAAGTGAATTTAACTCATGAACATTTATTGTGCTTACAGATATTTTGAGACTTATGTTCAACATTTCATCTTGTATCACATATTAATCACAATTTTGGAATAATTTTTATTGTATTTTCTGTATCTGTTGAATGGATCAAGTTTTCATATTTTTATTTTTTTCTTCCAGTGGTTTGGGTATTTATTGATATAATTAACCTAAATTAACTATATTGCAGATAGCCAATATTATATAGTATTTATTTATAATTGTTAGCAACTCTACCCTTGCCCTCCACCTGCATGCACTGTTAGCTTCTTTACTCTCTGCTACTACATCCCATGTTTATACCTGAGTTTTTAGTTCAGATTATTTAATTTCATTTTTAAATTAATAATTACATTATCTTAATATTTTTTTAACTGAATTTAGTGAAGTTTTCAGGCTCCAGAAGTGAGTACCTGTCTCAGCCTTGTTTTCCTTGTGGCACTTTCCTGATAAGAACAGCAGTTGTTTGAAGTAAGAGTGGGGTGCTGGGTGGCATGTAAATCCTGCTTTTGAATTTCCAGTCACTTTTGATGTAGTGTTAGCATTTTCATACATGTCTTCACGTAGGTCATTCAGTGTTTCATGTAGGTTATCTTCTGATTCCTTGAATGCATTAAAGAACGTTTTTCTGTTCCTATCTCACACAAATAACATCTTGTGTGGGAATTAAATTGCTGCCACTATCATTTTCTTTTAATAAAGTAGCAGACAAGCCTGTTCTTCAGCAGCAGGCAGCTATACCACTTTAAGGTATATTCAAGGGCCAGGTATCATGCTGAGCTCAGTACTAAGCATGTAAAAGCTGAGTTAAAGTTTTTGTTTTCCTTATAATTTTATAATTACATACACATTTTGGGGTGTTTTGGTTTGGGGTTTTTTGGTGGGGGAGGTTTAGAGGTACTTTGGAAGTATCGGGTGCCCTATTTTCTTCATGACAAAGGATTATACATTATTGCTTCATTCTGGGACAGTTAAATTGCCCGGGAGACAAAATTTTCATACAAAATGGAATTAGACCTAGAATGTACTTGGCCCAAATGAGTAATGAAAATGGCTTTTCAGTTGCCTCTAAAAAGAATGGAAGGAATTCTGAGAAATAGATAGAATGTAAATTTCATTGTCATTTTTGTCATTTTTCCTGAACTACAATTTGCTTGTGTTACTTTAGAAAAATCAAAGTTACAATTAAAAAGAGGCCAAAATCATATGTTAAAAATGATTAGTATTAGTGATATAATCTAAATACATCAGTTCAGAGAAAGGAAATACTAGTGGGGCTAGACTTTAAGGAGAGGAGGCTGTAGAACTGAGGGTGTGTAAGTGGAAATTGTGTGACTATTGGAAATTACACAGGTAACCAACACTTTGTCACAGTATCATATACATTGTAAGCATTTAATAAACACTGTTTTTATTTGGGCCACAGTAATAGCTTCTGTTTACTGAGTGTTTACATTATGCTGAGTACTAGAGCAAGACTACTGTATAGACAAGGAAAAAGTAACAATGACATCTGTAAAGATAAGTCAAAATCTCTTAGAAACATTAACGTGCTGCAGAAGTTTATTGTGGTATTGTGCCACCCATTTAAAAAATAGCCACTATTTATATAGCATTGTGTTTGGTGCTCTATGAACATTGACCTGTTTTATCTTAGGACAGCTCTGCACAGTGTTGCCCCATTTCACAGAGGAGACTACAGGCTCAGTCAGATTTGTACAGCTTGCCCAAAGACACAAAGCTTAGGAAAGGCAAACCTGGGCTGGAAACTTGGGTCCATCTAGTACAAGAAATTCAGATAACCCTGCTTGCTTCTCTGTAGTTTTAGAGATTAGGTATATCTTAACTGATTTAAGGCATTTCTATCCGTTTATTTACTTATTTGATCTCTTCCAGGAGTTCAAACATTCACTCACTATCTGTAGTTTCTGATTGTTCATTCAATAGACAAGTGGCTGTTTTTGAGATTTATTTCTCCAATATTGATTAGTCTCATCAATTTCACTCTGTTATCTTTGTATTTACTTCCCTATTCTCAGTTTATTTGATTCAGATTTTACATTTTAACAACAGAACATTGTTAACTTTGCCTTTTTGTAAGGAAACTGATAGATTATTTTCTGCCCTTGTTCTTTTGTTGTGTTGTCTTTCAAAGATGAAAAATAGAGACCAAATACATTAAAAATGAGGCAGATTAAGAACAGTTACCAGGGAATTGAGGATTATTTTAGGATTATCAAAACTTGATTTGCCACATTTGTTCTTCAATTACTGTAATTTCCATAGTTGTATAATCAGTGCTTCTTCTCTGGTAAGGGAATAATATGGGATAGGGACGGTGAACATGATTTGTCATGTGAGCCCAGGTGTGCTGGTGGTCTCCATGACCTCACTGGGTAGGTAGTTAGCAGAAGGCAAATTCATTCTTGCAGTGATCTCTCCTAGGAAATAAGGGTGTCCCCACACACTTAAAGTTCTCTTCCTTTAGAATTGTTTTTCTTAGTGCCTTTTTACTTGCTAGCTAACTATGGAGGTACACTTTACTGGCTAATCTTTTCCACCCCTTTTCTTTTGTTGGGATCAGTGCCAGAACAGATAAAGCCCAGTGTAAGCCAGCCTCAGCCTGCCAACTCTAATAACGGCACTTCCACAGCAACCAGCACTAATAATAATGCCAAGCGAGCCACAGCCAACAGTGAGCAGCAGCCGCAGCCGCCACAGCAGCAGCCACAGCAGCCACAGCTACAGCAGCAGCAGCCGCAGCCACCACAGGCCTTGCCTCGGTATCCTCGTGAAGTACCACCACGATTTCGCCACCAGGAACATAAACAGCTTCTAAAGAGGGGTCAGCATTTTCCTGTCATAGCAGCAAACCTGGGATCTGCTGTTAAAGTGTTAAGCAGCCAGTCAGAAAGCAGTGCTTTAACAAATCAACAGCCACAAAATAACGGAGAGGTGCAGAACAGCAAAAACCAGTCAGGTGAGAGAAGGCATTTCTTACAAGACTTGAGCTGTCGTCACTAGTGGTGTAGCAGGTTTATAAATCCATGGCTTTGGGGTGATGTATGTGTATTCATTAGTATCTGAATTGAAAAATAAGAATCTGTGCAGGGAGTTATGAGTAGGAAGTCTTGAAACGTTGCCTGTAAGGTCACTGCCCATCCTACATTTAAAATGGTCATTTTAATCCCCCTCTCTCCAGGTTCTACCTATTTTAATAAGCAGCTTATAGCTAAAATTGAGCAACTCTGTGGGTGTTAGCTGTCCTTGTCTCTACATTTCAGTAGAGGAAACTGAGGCACCAAGACATGAAATAACTTGGACAGATCACTCAGTTACCCTGTGCCATAAAAAGATTACTATTCATGAAAATTATATTCAAACAGCATATACGTTCAGTTGTTGCCTCAGAATGGCTTTTCTCAGCTCAGTAATGATTATGAGGCAGAAAGTACATCTAGTATGTGATTACAATTTTCTTGATGCCCAGTGTGTTTTGACATGTTCTGATAGGTTCTGATGGTTGGTTGGTTTGTCCATTCTTTTAGCAAAGTATTGGGTTGGCCAAAAAGTCTTATCATATTTTTTCCGTAAAAGACACATTTTTCATTTTCACCAGTAACTTCGTTGATTTGCATATTTTGAGTATGTCCAGTATCTCCTACCATTGGCTTCTGGTTGGTGAAGGCCAGGGGTGCTGCTAAACATTTTTTAGTGCATAAGAAAGCCTCACAGCAAAGAATTTTTTGGCCAAAATGTCAGTAGTGCCAAGAAACAGAAAAAAAGCACATTTGATGAGCACTTTCTCGAAGCACTGCAGAAATCTTTTTTTGTGTGTTTTAGTTACATTTTTACCTTTCATGAAATAAAGCATGCCGAAAATATTGCATTTTCTTCCATCTTCAGTATTAAAATGATTGTACAAAAATTCACCAGTTTTGATAAGTTTTTTTTCAAGTGTGCACTGATGTGACAGCTGTCGTAATACAGAATTGTTTCAAATGAAGTTAAAGGCAAGTAAGCATAAGCACTACTAGAGGCATCTTACGGAAAAAAACGTAACAGACATTTTGGCCAACCCAATATTTTGAAGTTTTTATCACAAGCCAGATAGAGAATTGAGGAGAATTATGGTTCCTTCACATGAAAACACTAGTATACTGGTAATGAATACAGTCTCTGGAGCCAAACAGACCTGGTTTTTAAATCCTAGCTCCATGTGTCTGAGTCTCACCCACGCAGCCCATTCTAACTCAGGTAGAGGAAAGCCCAGGTAGAGTTATTCACTTCCTACCTCTATGCTCTATATTAAGCAGGAGCTACTTTGTACATATTGTGGTATTTTCATAGCTAGTAACTAGCAGAGCCTGGACTTACAGCAAGATCTGTCTGACTCCAGAGCTATGCTCATAGCAACCATGCTGTGCTGTAGCAACATACTGGATGTGATAGGTAAAGAAAAAAGACAGAAATGTGCTTTTTCTAGCATAGGTAATTAGAGCAGCACATTATTATTTGAAAGTATAAAAGCCTGAATTATTATCCTGATTTAATACTCCCTCCCCTCCAGGCACGTATTACTAAGTGAGCTTGGCCAAATTGCTCAATTCACCTGAGCCCCTTTCCTAATCTGTAAAGTGTGGATAGTAGTACCCAACATATATGGTTGATTTGAGGATTAAATTATGTGACATGTTAAAGCAAGTATCTTAGTGCTGAACATTTTGGCACTGAATGATTTCCTGAAATTTGTACAGAGAACCTCCACTTTTCAGGAATAAGAGTCTGCTTTAGACATAATCTATCTAATGCCAAACAACTAATAATGTGGTTTGAAGTTCATCTGGGAAGTCAGATTGGAAGCAGTTGTATTGAATACTGCATAATAAAATACGCAGTTAAACCCTTAGGAGAGGTTATGATACAACAAATGCTTGAGTACCTACTGCAAACTAAGCAGTGGAGGTATTGTAATTAAACAGGGAAGTGGGTGGTAAATTTAGAAATGATATATGTTGAATATGCTTTTCAACTTGGGAAATGAAAAACCAGCCATTTTTGAAATGGAAACAGCAGGAGTGTAAGAGTCTTGTTTCTCAAAAATGAATATGGGTCCAAAAATCCATAAGTGTTATAGGTGTACAGTCAGATGACAGGAAGGCCTAAGATGTGGGCATAGAAAGAAGTCTACAAAAAAGTCTGAGAAGAAAAAAATATTCCACCTGTTCTAAAAGGACATTACAAGGGAGAACAGCATTAATGTGGAGGGTAAGATGGAAGTCAGGAGAGTGCAGCAGTCTGAGGTCTGTAATTAAGTCCTCAAACAACTATAGTATAGATGCTAAAGGAAGTATTCTGCAGAGGAACTAGATTTGTTCTTTTGTCTATTTTTTTTATAACATTTATGAATTTCCACCTACCAGCCTATGTTGCATATTTACATTAAAATTTCTTTGTAGATGCTACTAGGAATGATAATAGAAACTTTAGCCACAGAATAACCACTGGGTGTCTGTGAATCAGGGAAGACTTCTTAGACAGTTATCTCTTTCTTGGCTCCTGAAAGGTTAATATAACAATATAGTGATTAACCCTTATGGGGTGCTTACTATGACCCACTTACTGTATTAATGCATTTAATCCTCATTTTTCAGATTAGAGAAATTACCTTCACCTCACAGATTAAGAGATTAGCCTGGTGGTCATTGAGGAGCAGGGTTGTGCACAGCATCAACAGCACGAGCAGTAGTCCAGAAACACCGAATTCTGTGTTGTGAACTACTGCAGTTCAAACTGTGGGGATGGATCTTTTTTTATTTTTGTCTATTTGTATTTACATTTGGCTTTTTGATTCCTGAGTAGAGCTTGTTAATGGTGTAGAATTGACATTTGAATTAATATACATAATACATACATAGAAAACTATTTAAAGTTTTTGTGATAATGCTGGATGTGTCTCCCTTTTCCTCATATAGTACATTCCTCATTTATTCAGTGCAGTCAGGAAGGAAGGATAGTACCTACATAAGATTGGGTACTTTAGAAACCAGAGGTCACAAACTAAAATGCTTTCATGGGCCAGCAGGTAAGTGAAGTAAAAGATGAAAAGGAGTAAGGGGAAGAGGGTAAATGTATTGATTTTTTACCCTGCCTAAGATACCTTTACATGTGTGTTAAGTTTTTTTAGAACCCTGTGCTGGTCAAACCAGACAACTCTGCAGGCTGAGCTCAGACACTTATGATTTTAGTCAATGCTCTAGGTCCTGTTGTAGTCGATTCTTTAGATCCATGAGGTCTCAGGCCTTGGTACTGCACAAATGACACTAGAATTTGGGGGAGGCTAATGCTTAACAGGGCTGGCAACAATATTGATCTTACAGGCCATATTGTTCCAATGCACATTTTATCATCCAGTTTACGTGGTAAATACAGGCACGTTAAATGAATAGGACAGTAAACCACCATATGCCCTCCAACCCAGATCCATCGGTTGTCAATACTTCCTTGTCTTGTTTCACATGCACACTGCCCTTCCTCCATCATACTGGCTTGGCCAAAAGAGCTGTTATATTTTTTCTGTACGATGGCTTTAGTAGTGCTTAGTTGTCTTTAACATCATTCAAAACAATTTTGTTAGATTGTATGGTGATATTTGTCATATCAGTGTGCATTTTTAAAAAATTACCAAAATTGGTGAATTTTTGTGCAGCCATTTTAATATTGAAGATGAAAGAATAGGTGCAACATTTTCAGTGTGACATTTGGTCAAAAAGTCCATGTGGCATTTTCTGTAAAATAAAAGACACATTTTTTCATTTTCGCTAATAACTATTCATTTGGATATTTTTAGTATGTCGGCTACCTCCCACATGGTATAATGTTGCTTGTTCTCAAAGTCTCAATTTGATGGCCATCGACTTCAGCTGCTCTGCCTGACCATAGAGCATCATCTAGTGAGAAATCTCTAGCACGAAACTTCACAAACTGCTTTTAACACATTCAATCAGTCACAGCACCTTCTCCATACACTGCATGAATAATTTTTTGTGTTTCAAGTATATTTTTACCTTTCTTGAAATAATAAAGTATAATGTTGTGTAGTTTTTCCCATTTTCAATATTAAAATGGCTACAGAAATATTCACCAATTTGGATGTTTGTTCTTTTTTGAACGTGCTGATATGACAGCTCTCACACCACAACCTAACAAAATTGTTTCAAATGAAGTTAAAGACAACTAAGTGCTACTAGAGCCATCTTATGGAAAAAGCAAACAAACCTTTTGACCAACTCAGTACATTTGCACATATGTGCAAACATTTATTTTTCTTCACCTTTAGTACTTCCATGGGTAATTTTAAGAGTAAGGACAGGCTCCAATATAACCATGGGATTGTGATCACTCCTAAGCAAAAGGGGGACATAACAACACCCTCTAATATGTAGTTGGTGCTCACATTTCCACTGGTTGTTCCAAGAATGTCTTTTTGTTTTCAGTATCATTTGTAGAAAATATAAAGCATGCAAAACAACATTATGTATTGCTTAGGGAGGAATTAAAATATAGCATTTTGGGAAGTTACCACTCAGTTACCCAGTGGGGAAAGAATGAGATGTAATCAGAAGGGTTACGCTAGAGTTTTATACTATAATTAATAGTATATTTCTTGAGGTGATCAGTATGTGGGTGTTTTTCATATTAACTCTTCAGCCTTTCTTGCTTTTGAACTTTTTTAAAGCATATTTTATTGATTATGCTATTACAGTTGTCTTAATTTTTCACCCTTTATCCCCCTACACCTGGTACCCCCCACTCCTTCAGGCAGTCCTCCCCCTTAGTTCATGTCCATGAGTCATGCCTATAACTTCCTTGGTTTCTCCATTTCCTATACTATTCTTAACCCCCCTGTCTGTCTTGTACCTAGCAATTATGCTTCTTAATCCCTGTACCTTTTCCCCCATTCTCCCCTTCCCCCTCCCAGCTGATAACCCTCCAAGTGCACTCCATATCTATTATTTTCCTGTTCTAGTTGTTTGCTTAGTTTGTTTTTGTTTTTTAGATTCAGTTGTTGATAATTATGAGTTTGTTGTCATTTTACAGTTTGTAGTTTTGATCTTTTCTTAAATAAGTCTCTAACATTTTATATAATAATAACTTGGTGATGATGAACTCCTTTAGCTTTACATTGTCTGGGAAGCACTTCATCTGCCCTTCCATTCTAAATGATAGCTTTGCTGGGTAGAGTAATCTTGGATGTAGGTCCTTTTGTTTCATCACTTTGAGTACCACTTCTTGCCAGTCCCTTCTAGCCTGCAAAGTTTCTTTTGAGAAATCTGCTGATAGTCTTATGGGAACTCCCTTGCAGGTAACTCTGCTTTTCTCGTGCTGCTTTTAAGATTCTCTCTTTATCTTTAACCTTTGGCATTTTAATTATGTTGTGTCTTGGTGTGGTCCTCTTTGTGTCCAACTTGTTTGGAACTCTCTGTGCTTCCTGGACTTGTATGTCTATGTCCTTCACCAAATTACGGAAGTTTTCTTTCATTATTTTTCAAATTTTCAATTGCTTGTTCTCCCTCTTCTCCTTCTGGCATCCCTATGATTCAGATCTTGGCAGTTTTAGAGATGCCCCAGAGGCTTCTTAATCTCTCCTTTTTTTTAAATTCTTGTTTCTTCATTCTGTTCTGGTTGATTGTTTATTTATTCCTTATGTTCCAAATTGATTTGAGTCCCAGCTTCCTTCCCTTCACTGTTAGTTCCCTGTGGGTTTTTCTTTATTTCACTTAGTGTAGCCTTCATTTCTTCCCTTATGCTTTTGCCGTACTCAGTGAGTTCTCTAAGCATCCTTACTAGTGTTTTGAACTCTGCATCTGATAGGTTGCCTATCTCTGTTTCACTTAGCTCATTTCTGGGGTTTTGTTCTGTTCTTTCATTTGAGCCATATTTCTTTGTCTCCTTAATTTGTCAGTCTGTCTCTATTTGTTTCTGTGTATTAGGTAGAGCTGCTTTGACTCCCTGTCTTGGCCCATATGTTAAGTTGTATGAGGTGGAGCTTTGGATATTCACCAGAGCAGGGCAACCCACCACTTTGTGGCTCTGTGTGGGAGGAGGGCTGGGATAGGGGACAGTGCCACTGTCTGGCTATTGGAGGTCTGCTTGTCACTTGCTCTGTTTCCAGTCACTTCACCGCCCTCCCATACACGATTGGTGCACCTCTAGCTGCTGCCTCAGTGATGATTCCTAGAGTGGGTGGTTTGTGTACATTTTAGGACTGTGCAGGCCCTTTAAATGGACTCTCCTGAGAGATGAGCAGTGTTTTCCGCAGTCCCAACCCCCACTGGTTTTTACAGCCAGACATTATGAGGCTTTATTTCTTGGTGCTGGAACCCTGGGCTGCATGATATGGCCTGAGGCTGGGATGGCTTGCTCCCAAGGTATCCCTCCCAATTTTTACCCATCACATGTGAACGTGAGACCACCCGTTCCGTCAGCTGCTGAGACCACCAGTTCGCCACCACCACTTCACTGCTGCCACACCACGTCCTCTCTGCCCTGGCTCTCTGTCTCCACCCCTCTTACCTATCTGAATTAATATTTCTTCTTTAAATCCTTGGTTGTTAGACTTCTATACAGTTTAGTTTTTCTGGCAGTTCTGGGTGTTTTTTGTTTTGAGGTTACTTGTGATCCTTCTTACCGTTGTGGGAGGAGGTGAAGTTGTGTCTACCTACGCCTCCATCTTGACCAGGAAGTCAGCTTGCTTTAGAATTTTTTAAAAAGAAGCTCCAGGTACAGTTGAGCTATAATGGTAAAACACCCAGAATTAGGGCTATTTTAATGAAAAAAAAGTTAACATTAAAATCTCTGATGTTTAAAGGTTAAAGTACTTTCCTTCCACATGTGCTCTTCACTGTCTTTTCAGTGTGATATAACATCCTTGTGGTCCTGTAACATCTACTGGCTCTCAACTTGTACCTTCCCCCTTAATCTGTAAACATGCTCAAATCTCTATCATCCTTTAAGTTCCTTTCAGCCCCCATTCTCTTGGGGCTATTACAGAATTTCTTTCCTCTACTTTGTCTCTGAGTACTTAAAGGAATAGTCTATACTTGCAATTTCTAATACCTTACTTCAGTCCTCTGTAATCTAAATCCTGCTCACTTGATTAACATAGCTCTTACTAGGTCACTGGTCTTGTGAATGTCAGGTACAAACAGTTTTATTTTTAAATACAGTGAAAAACAGACTTTTCTGTTTTTATCTTAATAGATGTCTGCATGTTTTATTGTTGATCACTTTCTCCTTAAAGCTCTTTCATTTTTTTTTTTCATTTTTCTTTGATCAGTTTTCAGATTTTATTCTCTCCCGTGGTTTTGTTTCAAATCACTCCCTATTTTTAGGTTCATGTGTTTTGGTCTGGATGTCTTAAGATGATTTGGGGCCCCTCATACTCAACATGTCCAAAATTGAACTCATTGTCTTGCCAAATGCCATTTCTCTTTCTGGATTCCATTGCTTAAAAGGTTGGCACCCCTATTCATCCAGACACCCATCTAAAAATCTCTAAATCATGCTTAACTGTCCCTTTTTCTTCCTACTATCTCAGGCCACTGTTTTACCATGCTGTGCTGATTTTAACTCTCAAATATCTTTGAGCTTTTCTTTCTCATCTGCACTGCTGCCACCATCACTTGACTTGGCTGAGTCAATCACCATCTGGTCTAGAGCAACAGCCCAGAATGTCTTATAGCTGTCTCCTACCACCCTCACCCCAACTCTCAAACCAGAAACCAGCCATGATCCATGTATTACATTTGGTTGTGGTATTGCCATTGTCCTAAATCTAGTACAGAGATTGGCTTGTAGCCTATTGGTCACCGCTCCCATTCCTTTGCATGTTGTCTGTGGCTGCTTTAAAGTTACAGTGACAGGTATCCATGGACAGACTAGTTGCCACAGTGACCATCTTGCAAGCAAAACCTAAAATGTTTACTAATTGGACTTTTACAGAAGTTTGCCAACCCCTGGGCTAGAAGCTAGAATAACCGAAAGAAACATTTTGTACTTTTCTCAATTAGGTGATATTTGAAATTGTGCATCTAAGATTGTCTCATTTCCAGTGGTACCATTTCATACTTTCTGGAAATACTATAAAACCCAAGTATTGTTTATTTCTGAAGGTCTTTTCCTTTCTGGAGAGATGAAAGTCTTTAAGGCAGACAGCACATATTTAACTATTTTGTATGTGCTAAAAATTTAATGTGAAAAATACATGAATTTTCCTGGACTTAAGTTCTTCCTGAATAAATCACTTGACTTCTGACCAGTCTTTGTTCTGCCCCCACACATGCTCTTTGGTCTCCTGAGCAGGTGCTGTGTAATGCACTATTACATCCCTTCTCAGATGTGGTGCTTGAGCTGCTCCTGTTCTCCTAAGGAAATTGCGTATGAAAGCAGGATGCTGCTGACATTTTGGACTTCAGATAATCCTCAGTGAAACGCAGTCATCCAAACTTTCAGCAGTGCGGTGTATTAAAATTTGTATTTTGCATACACTCAGTAAAACCCAGTTGTCCACTTTGCTCCCGCCTGCTCAAGGACTTACAATCTTACTGTTTCTTACTATTTCCTGTAAAAGCTTAATGATCATCTTCTACTTAATCATTTTTCCATATGTTTATTCTCCAGATCATTTGTAATGATGATGAGTTTTGGCTTCCTTGTCTGTAAGGAAATAGATTATCTCTCTTCTTTCAATTCTGAAATAGGCTGACTATTAAACGTTTTAGTTGTCATTGCTGAGGAGTCTTATTCTTTTTACAGCTTTTGTTAGACTAGTGTCTCTACACAAACACACACACACACGTCTCCCTTAGATTTTTCTAAGCTACAACATTTTTCGTAACTAAAAAGGTTTTTGTGATCCACCCTTTGTAAATGCAGTTTTTGGAATAGTCTTTTTGCCCTGACTGGTGTGGTTCATTTGGTTGGGCATCATTCATCACACTGGAAGGTCACCAGTTCAATCACCGGTCAGGACATATGCCTGGGTTGTGGGCCAGGTCCCTGGTTGTGAGTGTATGAGGCAACTGATCAGTGTTTCTCTCTCCATCCATGTTTCTCTCCCTCTCTTTCTCCATCCCTTCCCCTCTCTCTAAAAATAAATAAAATCTTTAAAAAAAAGAAATAGCCTTTTTAATTTAGTTTTTTTTGGAAGTATCAACTTAAGTACCAGATTGAAATGGAATTTTATTGAATAATTACTATTGGCATCTCTCCTTATTTTTCTAAAAATAGGAATATATAGCAGAAGACAAATTTAGACCATCACCATCTCCAAATGAGGTCGGGACCAGATTCTGAGAGAAATTTTCACTAACGTTAAAGGTGATAGAGTTAGTGTGCAAAATGTGTATTTTTGCTGGCTTTTGTGTGTGTGTGTATTCTGACATAAAAAGCTTCACTTTTTTTTTTTACAGTCAAGTTTGTGTCTTTTTTTAACTGTTTCTTTGCTTTTGTGTGTAAAAAGGTCTCATTCACTGATAACTTCATATTTTCATCTTTTAACAATTGGAATTATTTGGAAAATTCTCATTTACAATTAATTTATTTTTTAGAGGGAGGGGGAGGAGAAAGAGGGAGAGAAATAATGACATGAGAAAGAAACATTGATTCATTTGCCTCTCGTACACTCTTCAGCCAGGGACCAAATCCGTAGCCCAGGCATGTGCCCTGACTGGGAATTGAACTGGCCCCTGCTGCTTTGCAGGATGATGCCCAACCAACTGATCCACACCAGTCAGGACAACAATTGTCTGATTAAAAAATTGTATTTTAAAAGTATTGTATGTTCTTTTTCTCCTGCTGATTTAAAATGCTAGCCTTTGACACATAACCTTTGACATATACTCAGGTGTATTTTTGATTACTTTTTCTGTTCAATTGAAATGCTTATGTACTCTGTTAGTACAGTGCTGTTTAATTGCATGATAATGCAGTTCTCCCTCCCCCTTTACATGCTGTGACTTCTCTTTTTGAGATTTTTAAAATTGTCATTTATTTTATATGAATTTTTAAATCACGGTAATCAAATTAGAGACTCTTGTTAGCAATTTCCTGTAATTGAATTAAACTTCAAACATTGTCACAGTATCCTGTTCAGAAAATTTCCATACTTAATCGATTTCTCTTCTATGGCCTACAAATAAAAGTTTAATCATGTATGACTTTAGGGGGTTGTATATAGCTTTTTCCAAGTTGCTTTATAGTTTTTTGTGGCTGTTAACAGTGAGGATCTTTTTGGCCTGCACTTTCTTGTTGTTTACTCCTGTGGTATAGAAAACTATTGCTTTTTACATGTTACCCTTTTCTCTTTCTTTCCTGCTATCTTTACCTCATTTGGGGGTCATAGTTCATTGGTTAGTACTTTCAGCACAAGGTTGTTGATGACAAATATCCCATCTTTTTCCTGTTACAGGAATGCTTCTGATGTTTCATTGTTAAATTCCAGGTCCCTCCTTTTATTTTCAACTCAGCTAATCTAGTCTAACATTCCCAGTCCTAAAGTCTTATTCCTGCTGTGTGGAGGTGGCAGCATGTGCGCACACACACGGATAAAGAAGTAATGGCAACGGAAATACTTTTGCTCTAGTCCATAAGGAGATGAGGGTGGTGGCTTCATTGTTTTAGATACGGAGGAAAGTGGATGGATTTGGGGCTTATAATGTTTGGATTTTGTGTGTGTGTATGTGTGTGTGTACAGGAAGGAGTTAAGGATAAATCTTAGGTTTTAGGAAGTTTACCGAGATGAGAAAAATTAGCAAATAAGTGGGATTATTTTTCCCTTTGGCAGGACGTACTTGTGAGGATATACCTGTGCTCTAGGGTAGTTCCAGGTATTTAGTGACAAAGTGCACATGAAGTGCATGGCCCATAGTGCTGTGTCATGTTGCTGGTAGTTCAGGTGCTGGCATATTGATTTGTTTTTATCCAGTAAGATTGACTGCTTTTTGATATTCTTTTATTTCCTTCTGGGCACTGAAAGATGACTAACTTTGTGTCAGCCTAAAAAAATGATTCTTAAACGGGGATTGAAAATAGTCAGTTACTGTACTTTAAAATACTTATACTTGAATTATATATACATTTTTGGTGTCTCTCTAGTCCTTTTTCTTACTACTCTGCCTAGTTCCATTACCTTTTGCTGCTTAACAATTTTGCTTTGAGAGAAAATGATGTGAGATGAACCTGATTTTCCTGTTAGCAATATTCTAATAGTGAATTACATTTATTTTCTGGTCCTACAACCCAGCGGTGGGTTATTAGGTCTGGGGCATGAGTTGAGTGTGTATATTATTTGAAAGCACTGCACATAATTCTGATTATCCCTCCAAAGCGATCCATAATATAGGCACTAAGGCAATATAACCAGTAAGGACAGTCTAAATGCAACCATCTTCTGTAGCTTATTACCTGTGAGAATTTCTAACTATACCAGATCCTTAAACTGAATCAGAAGCACTACTGCCTGCCCTGCCTACTGTAAAATAACTATATGATATATATAGCAGTAAGTCTAAAATTATAAGATTATATGACTGGTCATTAATTGCCTTCAGTGTCAGCAGTTGATGTTTAATTATACTAATTCTGTGATCTTCAACATAGCAATTAACATTTTTTCTGTTGCCTTTCAATAAACATGGCAATGTAGGTAAATTAAGAAATTTTTATGAAAAAGGGAAGAATTAAAAATATACTTATGTCTAGTATCTCAGGTTGACTATGAACACTAATGATATGGAAATACAATAGCAAAGATTTTGTAAACTTGTCTATAGTATTTCAGGTTGTACATGAACACTAATAAATGGGAACAATGGGAACATAATGGAAAAGACTTTGTAGTTTTTATAAACTTGTCTTAGTACCCAAAACAGATATGTAAAAAAGCTATTCTAAGAAAGTCTAGAAAAGGATTCCTAATATACCAGGGTGGACAAAAGTAGGTTTTACAGTTGTGAGTATGTGAAGCACACAGTTTGTTCTTGTATTATTATTTATTTGTATTACAACTATAAATCTGCTTTGCCCATTTCTGTATCTCTACAAGTTTGTCCTATTCACTTGTGTTTACCCATCAACATCTCAGCCCCTTCTTCCCATGTCAGGCCTCTAAGCCTGGGTTTCTTTATACATACTAATAATGTTACTATCACTTCCTCCTTCCTGACTCCCACATTCTTTTACTTGCTGATAAGTTAGCAGTTCATTCATTCAGCAAATATTTATTGAGGAGCTCTTCTGTTTCAGGTACTGCTCTAGGCTCAGAGACGACATTGGTGAACAAAATACAGAGCTCCCTCCCTGTGTGGAACTGATTACTGGATGTGGAAAGTGGCTGGGATGTAGCCAGTACACCTGTAACCATACTCCCAAATATTCTTGTTGACATTGAGTAACCACACATATTAATCATATTGTCATCAGTTTTGCAAACACTTCATAAAATTTTGTGTTTTTCTTTCATTCTAGATACAAACCATAATAACACTTGTGGATCTCATTATGAAAATTCGCAGCGGGGAACTGTGTCTTCTACCAGTGACTCTAGCACAAACTGTCAGGATGCTGTTGTAAACGACTCCTCTGAAAAAGAGGCATGGGCCTTGGTCCCTGGCAGTGATCCAGAGTTGGCTTCAGAATGTATGGATGCTGATTCCACCTCCATTTCTGAATCAGAAAGAAACATCACTATCATGGCTTCAGGGAGCACAGGTGGTGAAAAAGATGGTCTTCGGAACAGCATTGGACTTGGCTCCCAAAACAAATTTGTGATTGGTGGTGGCAGCAGCAATAGTGTGGGCCGTGGAAGCAATACAGGGCCCTGGGGCTTCTCCCATGGAGTTGTAACAAGCACATGTCAGGTCTCTATGGATGCTCCTGAAAACAAGTCAGAAAGTAGCAACAATAGAGTGAATGCTTGGGGCACTGTAAGCTCTTCATCAAATGGAGGGGTAAATCCAAGCACTTTGACTTCAGTTAGTAACCATGGTGCCTGGCCAGTATTAGAGAACAGCGGACTTGCCCTAAAAGGGCCTGTAGGGAGTGGTAGCTCTAGCATCAATATTCAGTGCAGTACCATAGGCCAGATGTCTAACAATCAGAGTATTAACTCTAAAGTGGGTGGTTCTTCTACCCATGGTACCTGGGGAAGCCTTCAGGAAACTTGTGAATCTGAAGTAAGTGGTACACAGAAGATTTCATTCAGTGGTCAACCTCAGAATATCACCACTGAAATAACTGGACCAAATAACACTACTAACTTTATGACCTCTAGTTTACCAAACTCCGGTTCAGTACAGAATAATGAACTGCCTAGTAACACAGGGGCCTGGCGTGTGAGCACAATGAATCATCCTCAGATACAGGCTCCATCAGTTATGAACGGCACTTCCCTTTCTCACCTTAGCAATGGAGAGTCAAAAAGTGCAGGCTCTTACGGTACTACATGGGGTGCCTATGGTTCTAGCTACTCTGGAGACAAATGTTCAAGTCCTAACGGCCAAGCTAATGGTGACACTGTGAATGCAACGCTAATGCAGCCTGGCATAAATGGGCCTGTGGGCACTAACTTTCAAGTTAACACAAATAAAGGAGGAAGTATGTGGGAGTCTGGGGCCACAAATTCCCAGAGTCCATCCTGGGGAAGTGGAAACAGTGCAAACTCTGGAGGGAGTCGAAGAGGCTGGGGAACTCCTGCACAAAACACTGGCACTAATGTACCCAGCGTGGAGTGGAGCAAACTGCCTGGCAATCAGCATTCCAGTGACAGTGCAAATGGCAATGGTAAGAAGTTTACAAATGGATGGAATTCTACTGAGGAAGAGGATCAGGGTTCTGCCACATCTCAGACAAATGAGCAAAACAGTGTGTGGGCCAAAACAGGAGGTACAGTGGACAGCGAAGGTAGTACAGAAAGCACTGGACGCCTCGAGGAAAAAGTCACTGGGGAGACTCAGAGTAGAGATAGAAGAAAAATTGATCAGCACACATTACTCCAAAGCATAGTTAACAGAACTGACTTAGATCCACGTGTCCTATCCAATTCTGGTTGGGGACAGACTCCTATTAAGCAGAATACTGCCTGGGATACCGAGATGTCACCTAGAGGGGAAAGAAAGACTGACAATGGGACAGAGGCCTGGGGGAGCTCTGCAACACAGACTTTTAACTCAGGGGCATGTATAGACAAGACTAGCCCTAACAGTAATGATACCTCATCTGCATTGGGGTGGGGAGATCCCAAGCCTGCTCTGAGGTGGGGAGATTCCAAAGGCTCAAACTGCCAGGGGGGATGGGAAGATGATTCTGCTGCTACAGGAATGGTCAAGAGCAATCAGTGGGGGAACTGCAAAGAAGAAAAGTCCACATGGAATGACTCACAAAAGAACAAACAAGGCTGGGGTGATGGACAAAAATCAAACCAAGGGTGGTCTGTTTCTGCCAGTGATAACTGGGGAGATACGTCAAGGAGTGACCATTGGGGTGAGGCTAATAAGAAGTCTAGCTCAGGAGGTAGTGACAGTGACAGGTCTGTTTCTGGTTGGAATGAACTTGGTAAAACTAGTTCTTTTACTTGGGGAAATAATATAAATCCAAATAATTCATCAGGATGGGATGAATCTTCTAAACCTAACTCTTCCCAGGGATGGGGAGATCCTCCAAAGTCTAGTCAGTCGCTGGGTTGGGGAGATTTGGCAAAGCCAGTCAGCTCTCCAGATTGGAACAAGCAACCAGACATTGTTGGGTCTTGGGGAGTCCCTTCAGCTCCAGGCAAGACCTCTGGTACAGGCTGGCTGGGAGGACCTATTCCAGCCCCAACAAAAGAAGAAGAACCCACAGGCTGGGAGGAACCATCCCCAGAGTCCATACGGCGCAAAATGGAAATTGATGATGGAACCTCAGCTTGGGGAGATCCCAGCAAATACAACTACAAGAATGTGAACATGTGGAACAAAAATGTCCCAAGTGGTGGCAGCCGCTCAGACCAGCAAGCGCAGGTGCACCAGCTGCTGCCATCTGCAAGTGCCATCTCAACCCCAGAGGCAGGCGGTGGCTCTGGTGAGTTGTTACTTTGTGGAGTTGTTACTTCACAGAGCTGTGAGCCTTATTTCGGTTTACTTTATAATAAAGTGTGTTTAAACAGAGTATTCGCTCTGCATACAGGGGCCTGTTTTACTCTAATCCAGGAGAAGCTTATAAATTAAAGGGAACAGCTCTGCCTTTGGCAGTGTTGGGTGTGAATTCTGCACACTCTGTTCTCTATTAGGAAAGCTACACAAGGTAGCATTGGGAAGATGGTGTCAAGTGGGGATGTTGTATACTTTTCTCAGTTTTTCAGTCAAGCTGAACTTTCTGTTTTTATTATTTGACTGAAGTATCCTCAGAAATAAAATAGGTATTAACAATAATACTCTAAATATGAAGTATTGTACTGTATTTGGCCTTAGACGGGATTTATTTGAGTAAGCATGAAATCCAAGTCTATTAGATACAGTATGTATATGTGTGAACCTAACACATTTGACAGTACCTTTTGAATATATTCCCACTTTCCCCTCATCACAAGGAACTGATTTCTGTCCCTGAGGATGATCTGGACAATGTCATTTTCACTAAGTGTCATTGGAATGTATTGTCTTGGTTAACTGGATGTGGAGTAGGAGTGTTTTCATAAACCTTTCAGCACCTGATTTTTTTCCCTTGAGTATAGTTTATTATATTAATTTAATTTTTTGAAGAAACACAGTATATCTAAGAGGAAGGCTGTTTTGGGTTTTTTAAACATGTTTATGGCTTTGTCTTTGCTTTGGACAACTTAATAGTACTGCAAAATTTTAAGTAAGCATTGTCCAACACCTATAAAGTATAAGATGCCCAGACTGCTGGTGTTGAAAGGTTGCACTCTCAGTAAAAAAATCTGTACACTCACTATTCCCCAGCTTGATCACCTGCTTTAATTCATTGCATTTGGTTCAGACTTACTTGACTTTCCAGGAATTAAATTTATCTTCAAAGGAGGATGACTTGCCATAATTAAGGCTATTCAAAATAATCTGTTTTGTACGCAGAGGGCAGTTTTGAAAGAAGAGGTGAAAAAAATATTCACACATTACAGTTAAATTAAATAATGGGAAATGATTTGTCGTCTTTACGTAAAACAGATGCCATCTTTTTGCCCATCACAGCATCACTATTTAGTACATAAATGTGAAGTTCTTCATCTTTTGTTCCCTAAGTATTTCTTATTGCCTGCCTCTGATTCCACTGTACCTCCCTACCGTGTGCTGATGACTTCTTTTCCCACACTTTCTAAAGGCTGGGGTGAGCCCTGGGGGGAGCCTTCTACTCCAGCCACAACTGTGGATAATGGTACTTCAGCATGGGGTAAACCCATAGACAGTGGTCCCAGCTGGGGGGAACCCATTGCTGTGGCATCCAACACATCCACGTGGGGCTCCAGCTCTGTTGGTCCACAAGCGTTAAGCAAATCTGGTAAGTTATTGATAATCCCTGGTAGCTCTTTTGTAGCAGTGGTGAACTCTCATTGAGTATAATTAATTGGATAATGTTTATGGCATTGTTAAGATATCCATGTATCATTGTACTAGATGATACTACTTGATTCTTTGAATTTGTAACATGGTTTGCTCTTTTATCTTTCTGAATTTCCCTTTTTTCATTTTCCTTAGAACTGCAACTATTAATGATTTGCATAATACTTCACCAAATCTCAATTATATTTTACCAAATTAGATTATCTGGAAATAGTCAAGCAGCTTTCAGGCTATTCAGCATGAGAAACTGAATATAATAGTTATGGGGGCACATATGCGAACTGTCCAGCTCAGATTCCAGATGATTCCCTGAGCATTATACAGAAAATAAGCAAAGTTCAGGAAGTACCCCATCATTCAGATAAACATTGTCACTGTGCCATAGACTGTGTATGAAACATCCCGTAGAAATTCCAAAGACTGAGTGTAGACACAGGATACTTTTTGTGTATGGCTTGCAATATTTTTGGTCATTCTTCCTGAAAATACGTATGAAAAAGAACTCTTCTAAATTTCATCCATTCTCTTTGTCCTGTGCATCACCATCCAGATTAAGTGATTGTGAACAGGAATGCCACCATTGACCTGTGTTTAGGAACACACTGATTCGTAAAAGCACGGAAGATATTTTTTTTTTGGAATTTCTAACAAAAATAAATTCTTGTTTAATGAAACTTTTAACTAGGTATATAACATACACTCCTGCTATGCAAATCTGGGAAGGGAAAAACAAGTGGGTTTTTTTAGGTTGTTCCTGCACCTTACCCTGTTAATGTTTGCTCATCCTCCAGAAAGAATTGTTTTGTTAAAGCATGTTTCTCTTTGTATCACAAATCCACAACCAGGGCCAAAATCTATGCAAGATGGCTGGTGTGGTGAAGATATGCCATTGCCTGGAAATCGCCCCACTGGCTGGGAAGAGGAAGAAGATGTGGAGATTGGAATGTGGAATAGTAATTCTTCTCAAGAGCTTAACTCATCTTTAAATTGGCCACCATATACAAAGAAAATGTCATCGAAGGTAAACTTTTCAAGGGCAATGCCCTTGAAACTTTAAATTCCAGAGGTAGTTTACCCACAGAAATTTAATGTTCTGCCTGCCCATTTATGGCAGTCAGTATAGTCCAGGCAGTCCCCAACTTAGGTATAGCCTCTTGTATGGGCAGCCACCTAGGAAAACATAAGACCACAGGAACTTCCTTTCTCCCCACTGCTACAGCTTGGGATTTCTCTCCTCCTCCCCTCTACCAGTGCTGCCTGGGACAACCCTTCGCCCTAGGGTGGTGCCTGCAGTGGTGAGGAGGAAGAGAAGGGCAAATCTCCATGTTGACTCTTGCCATCCCACTGCCAGTTCATCTCCCATTCCACCTTCTCACCTGCAGTCCCCAACCTCCCCTATACCCAGAGCCATCATCCTCCTTATCCATCCATTATCTTTGTCCCTTTCCCATCCCCAAAGGTCCTGTGACAAAAATTCCTAGGAATGAGCCAAGCTCGTTTTGCTTTTATATGTGGACAAGTCTGATTCCCAGACCTGACTGTACATCAGAATCATGTGGGGTTTGTTAAAAGTACAGCTTCCTACATCCCAGGTCTGCTGTAGTTGGGAAATTGAACCACATTTCTTGTCCTAGACAAGCTTCCCAGTGCTTCTGCTGCAGAGCCAGGTTTAAGAACCACACGTTTGGGGCACTGGTTATTAAGAGGTGGTGCTGGATGCTGGCGTCTTCCTCTCCTGGAGACCATTTTCAAAATATGTGCCCAGTCTCCCAGGTGATTCTAATGCATCCTCTCCACCCTGTTTGAAAAACCATTCCTTTCTGAGAGCCCTTAAGAATCATCTGATTGCCAGGGTACATTTCCATTAATCCTGGAATTCTAAGTCTAGGACCTGCCATTTTCATTAAGAAAAACTTTTTTATTTGGCTCAATTTGCCTATTGCCTCACCATGTGGCTTATGAAGTGCTTTCCCATATTTTACATAAATCACTTGATCCTTTTAACCTTCTGAGATACAATACTGATGAATCTGAGACTGGAAAAAGTGGTGACTTGCCCAGAGTTGCATAACTAGTAAAGACAGAGCCAGGACTTAAGTTTAGGTCTTCCGAGTCCAAACCCTGTGTTCTTCCCACTGGACCGTGCTGTTTTGTGACTTTGTCTTTCCTTACAGGGTCTGAGTGGCAAAAAAAGGAGAAGGGAAAGGGTGTGTAGCCTTTTTACTCTTTCTCCTTTGTTTCTGCTAGTAAAAATCTTTTAGAAAGCAACTGCAAACATTTATTTAGCCTCTGCTGTGTGCCAGGTACTGTGCTTGGTGCTGGGGGTTCAAAACACAGACACGAGCAGCACCTTCAAGGAGCTCAGAGTCTGTCTAGTCCGGGTCATTAGGAGCACTCTCAGCACTGTCAGCTTGGATTGGGAACATGCCCTGGGGGTAGGGGTGCACTAAGCAAAATAGTAACCTGACATCACTAAAATGTAGAGTTTCTGGAAAGTGAGGCAGTCTGGCTCTGTAGTTAGATTAAGGGCAGATTGTTAAGGCTTTTCAATACCATGCCCAAGAATTTGAACTTCAGTTTGTATGAATACGGAGCCAATGAAATTGAATAGAAAGTAACATCAGTTTGATTTTTAAGATTAATTTCTTTAAAGAACGTTAACCAGTGATAGAATGAAAGATAAATTGGAACAGAGGAAAAGATCAGAGTTAGGGATCTAAGTTGAGAAGCTTCTGCATTCACTCAGGTTAGAGAGGAGAGCCTGGACTGGGAAGCAAAAATGGATCCGTAGCAGAAGGGACTGATTTGAGGGACATTTGTAATAGAAGGACAGAAGGCCTTGGCAACCAGTTAGTCTGGGGGTGGGTGTAAAAGAGGAAAGGAATCAAAGACAACTTCAGAACCTCACAAAGGGTTAAGTGCTTGCTTCAGAGACCTGCCTTTAGAGGGGAGATTAAGCTGTGTTCTGTTCCACAGTCAGAAGGAATAGATAGTAGCAATGGGGAAGGGAAATTAAGGTAGACTGAGAATGGTCCTGTGAGTTTCACATAAGTGGGGGACGTTGGTCTCTGTGGTTTTCAGCTTCCCTGTATACCACCCTGCTAGTCATGGACCATTCATTCTCTCAACTCATGTCCCAATGTAGTTCTGTATGGCCCAAACCCCAACTAGCATCAGAAAGCCAACACCACATAGGAGGAACCCCAGCTTTAGCTGCTGCTAGGGATAGTGTGTTGTTAGCAATACAAATTGAAATTTTAAAATACCATCTGGAAGCATGTTTTTTCAGTATAGAGCACATAGCATAATTAATTTATGCATTAAGTTAAATTCTTTGGACTAACCCAAGAACCTAATGATTATTTTAGGCTTGGTATAAGAGTTCTACAAATCCAAATTATAATTTTTTTATTCAGAACACAGTCCATTTGTAAATTGGAAACTGTCTAATGAACAGTTCTCTATTCAGAAGACCATTTTTTATGGGTCACTGAAGCCCTTCGCTTCTGTCTTTTCCTTCTGACTGCTTGCCTTTAGAGATTTCTCTGTACATTACAGCTATACCAGAGGACTGGAGCAAAGGAAGTTGAAAGTCAAATAAGTTGATTTTAAATTATTAACAACTCTATTAAGAGTTGATTGGAGGAGAAATTGGCTAAAAATGAGAGTTGGGAATTGTCTTAAAATTTATTAATCCATCACTATACCAGATAAATAGAAATAGCCATGGCGTCTTTCTACTCTTTTATTTTACAAAGGGAATGATGAAGGGTGGAAACAAACAAGAAGAAGCATGGATAAATCCATTTGTTAAACAGTTTTCAAATATCAGTTTTTCGGTAAGTGTTTTCGGTAACAGCCTCCTCCTCCTTTAATCATGGTCTGTAAATCTACCCTAATTTCACTTTTTTTTTTTTGTTTTCACGTTAGAGTAAAATTGGCCATCAAGCCTTTGTTGTTCTAGTTTGAGCTAAAAAAACAAAAAAACTATGAACACATATCTTATTTAAAAAGAATTTTATTAGACAGCGAAAAAGGAAGTTTTATGTTTCATTGAATTTCACAATGAAATAAAAGTAAAATTCTTTATTTTTTATTTCCATTGATAAATTAAAGTCTGCTAACCTGCTGCTTTTTCTTAACTTCAGAGAGACTCACCAGAAGAAAATGTGCAAAGCAATAAGATGGACCTTCCTGGAGGTAAGAAAAAATTAAGTCAGTTTGAGTTTATATTCATCCTTAATGGACAGACATGTCTGCAACATGATTCTACTGAAAGAGCACCTGCCTAGGCCGTGAGAGAGGAAACCTAGGTTCCTCTTGCAGAATTGGTGTGCCTTTAAAGTATGAATCACTGCAAAGCTAAGGTAGTGGTAACATTAGTCTGAAGTATGGAATTAAAAGAATTTTAGGCAGGAAAATGACATTATTTGGTTTTGTATTTTAGAAAAATAATCTTGGCTATAGATTGAAGGTATTTTAGGATGGAAAACATTGGAAGCAGAGGACAGACAGAAAGATACTAAGCATAACAAAACCAGTTAGTGATTTGTTGTAGTAGCCAGTGAGAATTTTCTGAACTCCAAATGAAGACAGTAGGTTTCAAGAATCTAATTCAGTGGAGATGCGGCAATTAGAATCAACAAAAGTTGAACCAGTTTTTTGTGGAGGGTGAGGGAGTAGGTTTGATAAAAGGTCTTCCTGTGTGTTCTTGTCTGGGCAGTTTAGCAATTGTTATATTAAGTCTGAGTCTAGGCAGGAGACAGAAACTACAGAGTAAAGTGAACAGGAAAAGTTTAATATAAATATAAAGAATTAGTATTAGAACCCTGACCTGGTGGCTCAGTTGGTTGAGAGTATCGTCCTGTACACCAAAAGGTTACAGGTTTGATTCCTGGTCAAGTCACATGCCCAGGTTTGTGGGTTCAATCCCTGGTCAGGGCATGTATGGGAGGCAGCCAATCAATGATTCTCTCTCCCCTCCCCTCCAACCCCTGTCTCCCTCCCTTTCCTCTGTCTCCCTCCCTTTCCTCTGTCTCTAGAAAATCAGTAAACATATCCTTGGGTGAGGACTTAAAAAAATGTATTAAGAATTATTGAGTCGTAGTAGAGTAATGATGGTTTGGCCAGTAAGAAGTAAAGAGAAAGAATATGTGGATATTCTATAGAATATATGAAGAGCAGATATAAGGAGAAGTCACTATTTTAGGCCTGTGATAGCATGCCCAAGGAAGAGCCCCTGCCCCTACCCCACCTCACCCCAGGGCTGTGATCTAGACTCTTGCGCATAGCCTCAGCTCAGTGCATGCCAGAGAAGTCATTGAGGTGCCACCCTCATGGGATTCTAGAAAATCCACCTTCTAGGAGAGGTACCTCACTGGAGCCATTCTGCCACAGAACTGCCTAGGGCTGCTGGTGGGAACTTCTAGCTAGTGGTGAGCAAGAATGGCAGGAGCCAGGTGCCAGGAGCACTGCCTATGCTGTAAGAGAGAACACTGGAACCAGGAGACAAACTTTTTCCTACAATGCTCTCTCTCTTGCACCCTCTACTGACAGAGGTTCATGTCACCTGGCAAAGGAAAAAATATATAAAGTACTTCATTCAGGAAACCAGCCACATTTCTAAAATGAATCTATTCTAAGAATATTTTCATTTTGTTGAAAGTTTTTCTTTTCCATTTGCCTGGAATAAGGGTAGTAAGTTTTGTGGTTGTGGTGGTAGTAACAGACATCTCAAAGGACAGCAACAAAGTGATAGATGAAGTTGGAGAACAGAAAATATGGAAAAGGATGGCCAGGGAGATGGAGAAAGATTTTCAAGTCTCTGACTGAGAGAAGAAAGATGCCACTCTCAGGTCCCATGAAGGAAGATCAGATCCTGTGGGGAAAGGTGCTTGGTGTCACCTGTTATAGTGACAATGGGGCATTGAAATGGCTTTGCTTATTAGCAGTTAAAGATATGGGACTGAGCTCAGGAGTGAAATCAAAGCAATGTTTGTATTTAATGAGGAAGTGAATAGGAGTGACTGTTACCACCTTGGTAGCAAATAAGTCTAAGGGAAACACGTTTTTAGGGAGAGAGTATACTCAGTGTCTCTGTTTTGACTGAGTCAGCCTTGGTATATCCCAGCATTGAAGAAACACAGGAAGTGGACCCAGCTGTGGAGAGAAGGGAAGAAACCAGGATGGGCATGTGGTAAGGGCCTGGAGGCAGAGAACAGTGTCGATGTTTAAAAAATTTGTTGAAGTGTGATGGTAGCTGGGGAGCTGGCTGTTTCAAGCAGAGGTGATTTTTGCAGGATAGGGGTTTCCATGAGAGGAGGTAATATTTGTTACAGAGAAATCAGAATATGAGGAGATTAACAGACAGAGCAAGGCCTATTTGGCCTCCAGCTACAACATGTACTGGCAGGGGTGATGGTAGGAGTTGCAGGCACTAGACTGGAAGGCATGGAGTACGTGGGGGGGGGTGCCTACCACATAGTGAGCACTTATTAGGCAGCAGTCAGTTGTGCCACTTCTTGGTTACTGGAAACTGTGTTTATTGTAAAATTAGCCGGACTATAGATGAAGATGACGAAAGATGACTAAACCTTCTCTTTACTGGTCTGTTTTCAAGTTCATTGGTTCAGTAAAAAAAAAAAAAAAAAAAACAGTATTTGCTAAGCCCAGCTTTAGTTCTGAGGAATTTAAGATAGACTACTTAAGTGTGTTTCTTGTGTCCTTGTCAAGGTAGAAGTCAGTTCAGTCTAGGGAGTATTTTGATTCCACTGCAAATTTATTTGAAACCAAATAGTTTAATTGTCTTCCTACTTGATGACATAGTTTCTTGCATTTATTAGGAATGTTACAAGATAAACGAATGGACATAGATAAACATAGCCTAAATATTGGTGATTACAATCGAACGGTCGGGAAAGGCCCTGGTTCTCGGCCTCAGATTTCCAAAGAGTCTTCCATGGAGCGCAGTCCTTATTTTGATAAGGTAATTTGTTTGTTTGTTTTACCCCTGTGGCTAATAAGCCAATACATGTAATAGTATAATTTTCTCATTACTGTTTTAGAACTTTAATATAATATAAAGTGTTATAATCCATGCTGAATCCTCATATTGGATTTGTAGTTCATTGTCCTTTCGATGCCTTAGCTTATCATAGGGATCGCATTTATATTTTCTTCTTAACCCCATAAAATATGTTTGGTTTCTTTTTATGTGCTCTAGAATTAACACTAATCTGATCTCTTCTGTTTTCTACCTGTTTCCTGTTGATGCTGGAATGTCATGTGACTTCTCTTCTGTTCCTGCAATGATTTCTCCCTTCCACTTGTTTGCTTGGCTGGTGTTGCGCATCTTTCTGTCTGTCCAATCAGGATGGCATTGTAGCAGATGAATCCCAAAACTTGCAGTTTATGTCCAGTCAGAGCATGAAGCTCCCCCCTTCAAATAGTGCACTACCTAACCAGGCCCTCGGCTCCATAGCAGGGCTGGGTATGCAAAACTTGAATTCTGTTAGACAGGTAAGTCCACATGTATATTTTAGGCTCTCTGTTGAATGATTTGTAGAAGCAATAAACTCTCTCTCATGTGTAGTTACTGTGTTTAAATCAGTAGTACGATGTGGTAATGAGCTTTGGTCCCTGAAGAACAGCTGGCTGTTTGTTTTTGTAGAATGGCAATCCCAGCTTGTTTGGTGTTGGAAACACAGCAGCACAACCCCGGGGCCTGCAGCAGCCTCCAGCACAACCTCTCAGTTCATCGCAGCCTAATCTCCGTGCTCAAGTGCCTCCTCCATTACTCTCCCCTCAGGTTAGTAAACTTCCATGATAATTACCTTCTATTTATCTGGAAAAGAACCATGAATAATTTTATATTTGAATGAGATCACTGGTTGGTCATTATAATTTGTATTGACATCTTTAAAATGCAGCTAATTCAGAATTAGTTGTTATTACAAAAGGATGTAGAGGAAGGGGAAGAAAATGGGTCAATTTTCAAATTTAAAATTTACCATTATCTTTCATAAAACATCTTGAGGAGGATAATACCAAAATACATTTGCTGATTTAAGATTCATCTCTGTCATCTTTTAATTAGCTCATGAAAGAATTTGTGAACAATAAATTAGTAAAGAAAAGAAAACAGAAGGTACATAACCCCCCAAAAATAGTCCACAAGTTTAATTACTCTATTGATAATTTAAAATACACAGCGCATTTAGCTAGTTTGAGTTATTTTATCACACTATTAACTTACCATTGTGATCCTAAGGTTCCAGTTTCATTGCTGAAGTATGCACCAAACAACGGTGGCCTGAATCCGCTCTTTGGCCCTCAACAGGTAGCCGTGCTGAACCAGCTATCCCAACTAAACCAGCTTTCTCAGATCTCCCAGTTACAGGTAAGTGGACTGATAGTCTCTTATTTGGTATACATTCAGTGAGTGTCCACTGGTGTGCCTGGCTGTGCAAGAAGTGTTGTACAGAGGGCAGGAGACTATGAGAGCAAGCCCGACTGAGTCTTGGGTGGCAATGATGGTAGGATGATCAGAAACAATTTCCCTGGAACTTTAGGTTGAATGAAAGCCTGAATTCAACAGACTGGTTGGAGGCCAACCTACCATAGTCACTCTGCAGATTGCTAATCTGCTGTGGCATGACACTGACAGCCTTTCTGCAATCTTCCCTGCAGCGGTTGTTAGCACAGCAGCAAAGGACGCAGAGTCAGAGAAGCGTGCCTTCTGGGAACCGGCAGCAGCAAGACCAGCAGGTAGAACAGAATCTTCCCCTTGCTGTGCTGAAACTCATTTCATATCACTTCCCTTGTAACAAGACTCAAAGTGCCTTTATCAAAACAATGAAATATGTTGTTTATTAAGTCCTGTTTGCCTGGAGTTATACCAACTGGTACATGGTGACTGTTCGCCTTGCTGAGCAGAGGAAAGGGAATGAAAAAATGAAGAGGAATATGTGGGTGTCTGGAAAGACTCTTCACAAGTTTTCCCAATTGTTTCGTCATTTTAAGGGTCGGCCTCTTAGTGTACAGCAGCAGATGATGCAACAGTCTCGTCAACTTGATCCAAACCTGTTGGTGAAGCAGCAGACACCGCCATCTCAGCAGCAGTCACTCCATCAGCCAGCCATGAAATCTTTCCTTGAGAATGTCATGCCCCACACTACACCTGAGCTGCAAAAAGGGCCGTCACCAATAAATGCTTTCAGCAACTTTCCTATAGGTGGGTGTCTCCTTGGCCAGTCACTCAGCCGATGCGTGGGTCTCACAGGCTTACAGCCTTCTCCTGCCTGTCAGCTCTGTTCTCTTAAGGCTACAGTGGTCCTTTTGCTATTCTCTCTTCTAGGTTTAGCCTGTTTCGTGCTTCAGGAAACATGCTTCATGCTCTCCATTCAAGAAAACCACACTGTTTAAAAATTCCGTATTTGGAATTTTAAAAACTCATATTTGAAGTGGGTTATAATAAAGATAATATTTCTTTTTAAGATCCATATATCTTAATGATACGGTATGAAGGGACAGGCCAAAGTTATTGTTATTTAAAAGCAGCACACCAGAGAAATTTTGAGCAGCACTGCTTTGGTGAAACAACTGGGAACAGTAACATTATAGTTTTCCGAACCTGAAAACTTGATTATTATCTAAATGTTTATAAATGATTATTGAAATAAATGTAGAAAATGGGGGTGGGAGAAGGGATTGCCTTTATCACATTTGCTGTAGTTTTCCCTTGCCCTTTTTGCACTATGGCTCCAGAATTTTATTCCTTCTGGAAATTTGAGGCTTATATGTGTTCCCCTTCCTTAGATCCCTTTTCTTCTTGTGCCTTTTGATCCTATCTGACCTTGTGTGTTCACATCCTGTTCATTTTGCTTTTTCTTTCCCTTTTCCCTTACAATGTTTCTTGTAAAGCAGCTCTTTTTGTTGCTAGCCCAGCTGTGTTGAAGAGGGTTAGCTACCTAGTATGTCCTGGGCTGTGGGCAGGACTGAAACCTGCCATGGGCCCTGCTGCTGCTTGACTCTGGCCAAGCTGGTACTGCCATGGACTCTTAGCTGGGACCTAAATTGCACTTTGAGTCCTTGGGACTTTAGCTGTCTCTTTATAGTCCCAGAAGCAGTTTCCTTGTCAGTTACCACTGCAGGTGAATATTGTAGAAGCCATCTGGTAATCACCAGATCAGGGGTGTCAAACTCATTTTCACCAAGGGCCACATGAGCCTCGCAGTTGCCTTCAAAGGGCTAAAATAATTTTAGGACTGTATAAATGTAACTGCTCCTTAACTGTTAAGGAGTTGAATTATATTCAGCTCTTTGAAGGCAACCATGAGGCTGATATGGCTGGCTCCTGGTGAAAATGACTTTGAAATCCCTAGACTAGATAATCCCAGAGACAACAGTATATGTAGTAGTAGCAAGAGAATACCCAAGGACATAGAGAGGTTTTGGTCTCACTAGTGAAGAAAAATGATTCACTGGTTGATCGCATGCTTGACATATATGTAGGGCCAGTGAGGAGATAATTTTCTGTATGTGGATTTCCTATCCAGGATGGCTTTACAGCAAGAGCTACTTTTTCCTGATCAAAATAGATCTGTTTAACCTGTGCAAACACCAGTATGGCTCTCTAAATTAGCCATTAGAAAACTGCAGACTATTGCCCAAATTTGGCCAGCTGCCTGATTTTGTAAAGATGTATTGGAATACAGCCATGCTCTTCTTAAACCTCACAGTAGGGCATTTTTTTCATTGCTTTTAGAGAGAGGAAGGGGGAGAGTTGCCTCCTGTACACGCCCAGACTGGGAGTTGTACTCACCTGGACAGGGAATCAGACTCACAACCCAGACGTGTGCCCTGCCTGAGAACTGAACCCACAACAGGATGACACTCCAACCAACTGAGTCACACTGGCCAGCGCTAGCCATGATCTTTTGTTAATGTATTTTCTATATCTACTTCTGTCCTCTAAAAACAGAGTTATATAGAAACACTGAGAACCTGTGGTCTGCAGAGCCTAAGATATTTACACTCTGAACCGTTTGTCAACTCTTGGATCTAACTGATGGGTCCAGAGAGCAGCAACTGTAATTGATCTTTTCAAAAATAGGTATGAACTCTGGCTGATGTGGCTCATTTAGAGCTTCATCCAGGAGTTTCCAACCTTTTGTCATCTCTGCACCACACTGGAAGAAGAGTTGTCTTGGGCGACACATTAAATACATTGTGACACATAATCACACAAAAAAATATAATGTTTTAAGTAAATTTACGATTTTGCATTGGACCACATTCACAGCCATTCTGGCTTACATGCAGCCTGCACACCTCAGGTTGAATACCCCTGCAAGTTTGGGGGTTCGAGTCCCAGTCAGGGCACATACCTAGATTGTAAGTTGGATCCCGGATGGGGTGTGTATGGGAGGCACCAGTCAATGTTTCTCTCTCACATCGATGTTTCTCTTTTCTCTCTCTCCCCCTTCCTTTAAAATCAATAAACATTTTTTAATAGGTATGATATTAGAGAGTTTGAATTATCAAAGTTTTTAAGTCTGACTTAATATCCTGTGGACTGTTGTCAGATTAAAATATTTTAAACCATTTGTTTCGAAACTTCAGAAGATTTTGGCTCTATTTTTAACAAGCATGCCAAATGATTCTGATGTTGACTTTCCCTGGATCACATTTCAAGAAACACTGGAGTAATGGGTCAGTTTTCTGACTGCAGTACTGAAGATAGAAATTTCCATCCTAATTTCATGAGAATATCTAAGTCGGACATGTCATCATCAGAGTTGGAGTAAATTTTTTCCTTAGGGTATGTGGGTCCTACCTTAAGGTATAATTGTTAGAGCAGGACCGTTTTACTTTAAAAAATTTTATTTTTATTTGTTTTTAGAGACAGGGGAAGGGAGGGAGAAAGAGAGGGAGAGAAACAGCAATGTATGGTTGCCTCTCACATGGCCCTCACTGGGGACCTGGCCTGCAACCCAGGCATGTGCCCTGACTGGGAATCGAACCAGGACCGCTTGGTTCCCAGCCCGCGCTCAATCCACCGAGCCACACCAGCCAGGGCAAGACCGTTTTACTTTTAAATGACAGTCTTCATTGGCTGGTCAACCAGTTGAAAAATTGTTTGGTTTGCAAGCAAAAGATAGCAACTGAAGTGACCATAGATAATTCTTCATGCATGGTAGTCTTAGGAAGTAGGTGAAGTGATATATCTTATTAGAGATGAACTTATAAACTTTAATATTTGGCCTTCTTAAAATTGTTCTTATTTTTCCAAGGAATTTAAAAATAAAATTATATGGAGAAATCGTTTCCCACAGTTAAGGTACTTTTATATTAGTAACAGTTTTGTGGTTTGAAAACATTATGAGTATGAGAGTAGCTACTCGGGATTTCTCTGTGTTGCTGTCTGGTAGCCTAGCTACGACTGTTTCTCCCCACTCTTTCTGCGTGACCTTGGATGGGGGAGTCTCTGGTGTCATCATCATCTAGCTGGGCCACATTTATTAAGGGACTTAGGCAGGATTGAAGAGGTTAGATTATTACATATGCTTTTCTAGGAAGTGGCAGTTGTATCAGAAGAAGAATGTGCTATATTTTACAATAAAGTTTTTTAAATTATTTTTAAGGCTTGAACTCAAACTTGAATGTAAATATGGATATGAACAGTATTAAAGAGCCACAGTCAAGACTAAGGAAGTGGACTACAGTGGACAGCATTTCTGTGAACACATCTTTGGATCAAAACTCCAGCAAACATGGTATAAAATACATTCTTTCTTTAAAAAAAAAAAAGAAAGGCAAAACAAAACTGGAATACTAAATTTAGGCCTTTATTTTCAATATATGTTTTAAAAAGCCAAATTCTCTTAGCACCTTTCCTCATTTTAAAAAATGCTTTATTAGTAAATCTTAATTAAACCAAAGAAAAAGGCAAAATTAACCTTTCTTATGTTGTACAAAATAAAGACCACATTATACATTTAAAAAAATTATTTGCTTTTTGATGGTCTTCTAGGGTTTTGCAATTGATTTTATTGTTCTAATGTTCTACTTGTTAATATTTATACAGTTTAATCTGATGTAGGGTATTCAAAACTTCCACCACAATTTGATTTCTATCAGTTTCTGATATATTGATATGTTTTCTTTATATATTTGGTTGATATGTGTAAATTATATAGATTCAGTATTTTCATCAGTTACATTTTAAAATGTTTTATTTAATATTATTCATTCATCTATGCAATGTTAATGGAGTAACTTTGGCTTTCCCAGGATTGTTCTAAGTACCTGGAATGCATAGGTACATAGGTACATGCACACAATTAAGTGTATGTAAGCAAGTAAAAAAGCCAATACATGTAACAAACAGTACAGATAGTATAATCATGCGAAACTCATTGGAGGATTGAATCGGGAATAACAATGGTGGGTGTGGCAGGTGTGCAGAGGCTTTAGAGAGATTCATGGTAAGCATTCGTGAACAGAGCCTTCCAGTGCACCATAGGAGTGAGGAGAGAGAAAACAATAGAGAGAGGATAGCACATGAAAAGGTCAGAGACAGGGTAGCATGGTCAGTGTTCTATGTGGGTACATCTGGAAGTGAAGATCAGTGAGAGAAAGAAGGAAGATGAAGATGGAATTATTACAGGAATAGAACAAGTAATGGAGAATTTTTATGTCGCAGATCATTGTAAACATGAGAAGGGTGGCTGTCTAGAGACATATGTGACTGAAAGAAGTCTAAGTGAGAAGAAGGGGCGATGGGCACAAGGGAGTACATCAGAGAAAGTGTTAGAGTTCAGGACTAACTGAACTCTTTCTGCAAATGTTAGTGTGTCTGTAATGTGCCTCTTAGGCTGCTAGACCCCTTCAGTGCAACCCCTGGATCTTTAAGACTCAGCTCAAGTCATTTCCAGGAAGCCTCCTCCAGACTCTGCTCTTTATATATCTCTCTTGTATGTGTCCATTTAGGCCTGTCTCCTCCACGGGACATTCATTCCTGGGAGAGAGTGCCTAGCTTTGCTTATTCTGTAGCCCCACTGAGCACAGTTCAGCACTCAGTGAACATTTGCTGGGTGAGAGGATGAGTGGATGGTAATGTGTTTAATGGCAGAGTAAATGCAGAAAGGAAAGCAGGCCTGGTACAACCGATAACGAATTGATGTTAGACTTGTTGAGTATGGTGTTTAGGGGGAGAGCTCAGTGTGGAAAAGCCCAGTAAGAAATTAGAAATAGTGGCCTACTACTTAGAAGGAAAATCTGGGCTAAAGTAAGATTTGGTGTTCATCAAAATATTGAGGTTATGACGATGGATGAGGTTGCCCAGAAGGAGGGAGCATAGGGAGAAAACAACTAGGACAGAATCTTAGAGGCACTGAAGAAACCTGAAAGGCAATGTCTAGGAAAATAGGACGTGGAGACCCAGAAAATGTTTCTGTTATATGATTTTCTATCTTCTCGGGTTAAAATAAATTTTCCATGTCTGTTTTGTATATCTGAATCTTAGCTTCTTTGTAAGAATGAAATAATCCCTTCCTGTAACTACTGTTGTAGATGTAATGTATATCACCTACTGTTGACCCTTGAACAACATGGGGGTTGGGACACCAACACTCCCCTGCGCCTCCCCCTGCCAATGGATTCAAAAATCCACTTAAAACTTTTGACTCCTCTGAGCCCTGGCTGGTGTAGCTCAGTGGATTGAGCGCGGGCTGGGAACCAAAGGGTCCCGGTTCGATTCCCAGTCAGGGCACATGCCTGGGTTGCAGGCCAGGTCCCCATTGAGGGCCATGTGAGAGGCAACTGCACCTTGCTGTTTCTCTCCCTCTCTTTCTCCCTCCCTTCCCCTCTCTCTAAAAATAAATAAATAAAATCTTTAAAAAAATTAAAAAAAAAAAACAAAAAAACTTTTGACTCCTCTGAGATTTACTGATGGGCTGCAGTTGACTGGAAGCCTTACCAATAACAGTTGATTAACACATATTTTTGTATGTTACAGATATTATATACTGTATTCTTACAATAAGGTAAGCTAGGGGGAAAAAACATTATTAATAAATTCACAAGGAAGAGAAAATAAATTACACAGTATTTATTTGAAAAATATCCCCATGTAAATGGACCCTTACAGTTCAAACTCATTTCAGCATCATCTGTATTCTCAAGTGTTCAGTACACTTAACCTGGGACAGTCTCATTCTTATTACTGGCTTAACTGTTACCTCAGGAGATGTGTGCCTCTAACACAATGGTATTTTTCCAGGGTAAACCCAGCTCTGCTTAAGCTAAACCTCGAGCATACATTTTACATTTCATTTTTCTGCTGTTCTCTCATTCAGTGAGTAGTAGAATATAATTGGACTACAGTTGCTTTATTTATTTATTTATTAGATTTTTATTGATTGATTTGAGAGAGAGGAAGGGAGGGTGGAGAGAGAGATATCAGTTTTGTTGTTTCACTTATTTATGCATTCACTGGTTGATTTTCGTATGTGTCCTGACCAGGGATTAAACCTGCAACATTGGTGCATCAGGACAACATTCTAACCAACCGAGCTACTTGGCCAGGGCATGTAGTTGCTTTTTATGCCAGGCCTATTTTCTTTTTTAATAAAATGAAGTTTTAATAAGTAGAAATTACTGCTAGAAAAGGGGGGAGATATACTTTTATCATCTAAGTTCCTGCATAAGAATTAATTACTTCAGATTTGGCAGCTATGCTTACTTACTGTATTACTTGCACCTGCTACTTTATTTATATCCCACTTCACTCCCAAATGATTTTAATACTGCTTACAAAGAAGAAACATAGTTTACTCAAATAAAAGTAGCTAGATGAGGAAGCCAGAGAAGAGAGGAAAGGGATTTGGTGGAATGGCTGCATCAGGTCAGGGGTAGGTCAGTGCCCACTGGCAAATAGCATGAGAGCCTGTCATGCATGGTCCTGCTCTGTGCAACTGATACAAAAGTTTGGATATTGTGACCTGCCTCCAGGAGAACCTGTTACAGGTTCACAAGGCTAAAGCAACATTCAGGGTTCTACTGCCTTTTCTTTTCTTAAGATTTTATTTATTTTTAGAGAGGGAGAGGGAAAGGGAGGGAAAAAGAAAGGGGGAAAAACTTCGATGTGTAGTTGCCTCTTGAGCGCCCCCTGCTGGGGACCTGGCCCACAACTGAGGCATGTGGCCTGACTGGGAATCAATCTGGTGACCCTTTGGTTCGCAGGTTAGTGCTCAATCCACTGTGCCACAACAGGCAGAGCAATTCTGGTATCTTTTACTAGAAGCTCAAGCTAGAGTGGCCTTGAGTCCATGAGCCAGGACTTTTCCCTACCTGTTTTAAATTCAATGTGAGTAGACCAAATACTTGGTTCTCTTTTTCAGCCTCCTCCCATTTCAATTAATCGTTCCTCCTTCCATTAAGTTATTGAAGCTGGAAACTTAAAGGCATTCTCTTTCTAATAAAAGTTTTTTGAGATGATTTACAGATAATTTTTGAGATATATAATACAACTTCTTTTATAAAGTACAATTCAGTGGCTTTTAGTATATTCTCAGAGTTATGTCTCTGTCACCACAATCATTTTTTTTTTAAGATTTTATTTATTCATTTTCAGAGAGAGGAGAAGGGAGAGAGAAAGAGCAATGTATGGTTGCCTCTCACATGGCCCTTACTGGGGACCTGGCCCACACCCCAGGCATGGCCCCGACTGGGAATCGAACCGGGCCCCTCTGGTTCCCAGCCCGTGCTCAATCCACTGAGCTACACCAGCCAGGCTAATTTTTAAACATTTTCTTGTTCAAAATGTTGCACAGTCCTCCTATCTCCACTTTTCTATCTCTCCCAGCCATAAGAGCTCATCTTTCTGTGTTCAATAGATTCATCTGTACTAGTTGTTCTATATAAATAGCAGCAGGTACTGTCTGGTCCTTTGTCACTAGCATTTCAGCTTAGCATAGTGTCTTCAAGGTTCATTCATGTTATAATATTCTTAAGCACTTCATCCCTTTTTACTATTTATTGTCTATCCATTCAGCAGTCGATGGCTGTTCAGGTCTAGAGATAGATTCTTAACAACTTAAGAACTGCTCACGAGTTTTCTCATGTTTCGTGCGCCATCTGTTAAGGACCTTAGATGTCAACACACTGTCTTGTCCACATCGAACGAAGTGATCTCATTGGTGGAAACCGTGCAGGTCAATCTGTGAAAAACTATATAATTGCATGAACCCATAAAGCATTGCAGTTACATTGTATTTTGGTCATTGGAATAGTCTTCGTCTTCAAGTTTGCCCAAAAACGTGTGGTCCCTGGCGTATGTCTTAGAGATTTCTATGCGGTACGCAATGTGTTAAGTTCTTCCTTTCTCCCACCTCCCACATCCAGTCCCCCCTGTGACTATTGCACCTTCTACTTCCCAGATGCATGATGCATATATCTGTTGTGTTTCATTGTCTGCACAGCCTTCTAGCGTCTCCCTGCTTCCACGCTCACCTTCGTTTCAATTTTTACAATACAGCAAAGTGATCTCAAAACAAATCCAGCATGATTACTTCTCTTAAAACCCTTTGATGTAAAGCCCTCCTTGCTGTGTCCTACAGAGTCCTGCCTGAGAGATTTGCAGATTCTGGTGCCTTCTAGGAATAGGCCGGTCTGCAGCGGTGAGGCCTGGGACAGCTTAGAGTATGCACACCACACCTGCAGCCTTTGATTCCAAACATCTAAAACAAAACATACTTGGTCATCCCTCCTTTCAAGATCAGGATCCTATCCTTCATGTTGTTCACAAAATGGTCTTTCAGTTTCTCGGATGTGCCAAGCTGTTTCTCTCCTCAGGTCTTTGGAGGCCGTGCCCACCACCTAGAATCCTTCCCCAACCCTTTCTTTGTTTGCTAGCTCGGCCCTTTTTGACCTTATACTCTGTCTGTTCCATCTCTGTCCACCTGCCACCTTTTTGTTAGGATGTACTATCATTAAGGGCAAGGACCCCATTCATCTCACTCAGGTTTCTGTGTCCAGCATTTATCACAGTGGCTGGACTGTCCCAATGAGAACATGCTATGTTCACCACTTGTGTAAAGCATTAGTTATTCTAAGATGTACTTAGTGATGGGTACGGAAACTAAATCACAACAAGATGATCGTTTCTAAGGGTAAGTTGTGTTTTTATGGGCTTTCTCATCAGTTCTGGTAGCAGATGTCTTTACCAATGCTGTGTAGTCCCACAGAGTGGAGTATAGGGTAGAAATGCAGATGTTCTGATGGGAAAGATCTTTGTTGTCTCGTTACCTGCACATTATCTTGTGGTCGTAGCAACGTCTTGGGTTCCCAGGCCCTGCTCAGGGTGTCCTCGACCACAGCTCTTTCTTTGGGAACCCAGCGCTCCTCAGTGAGTCTGCCCACAAAAGTGTGCACTGTGCTTGTTTTCAATTTAGGCCACAATACAAGTGTCTTCATGATTTGGAAATAATTTTGTGCTCTTATTCTAGTCACTTACATCCTTCTTGAAGTAAAACGAGCCATGATAGTATCAGATCTCAAGCATAAGAGACTCAAAGTGGTGAAGTTCTACAAGAAAAAGGAGGCCTTTCTTCCCCCTCTACATGTTCACTCAACCACAGAACACAGCAAATACATTGATCATATATTTTGCTCCCATCTCATGGTCATTTTTCCCCTTGTAGGTGCTATTTCAAGTGGTTTTAGGCTGGAAGAGTCTCCGTTTGTTCCCTATGACTTCATGAACAGCAGTACTTCACCAGCCAGTCCTCCAGGTTCAGTGGGAGATGGCTGGCCACGTGCCAAATCGCCCAATGGCTCTAGCAGTGTTAATTGGCCACCAGGTAACATGCAACAGCTTCCTTCATGACTTAGTAGTGATTTAGCCCAGTTCTATCTGATTGGTCTGACTGTGCTCAGGATACGAAGGGATGCAAAGGGACGATGAAAAGTCGGGCATCAAGTCTGCCCTCTTATTTCTATGCTCCCAACAGTGAAAGTGGGACTGGTCCGATGGACTGGTGTGAAGGATAATATAAAAACCTTCATTCATCGTCCCTCTTCAGCTGTGTCAGGGAACAACCTTGAGAGTGTGTCAGTTGTGCTAAGGAATTAGCAGAGATGCTCCCTTGCCTCTCTTGTCCTACTCAAGTTGCTGTGGCTTTGTGACTTGTTAGAAAGCACTTTAAGCTGTTACTGTTCAAAATACATAAACCTACAGCATTGATTTCTATTGTAAAAACTTGAGAGTTATTCATAAGTAACAACTTATATATACTCATTTTATTATGAATCAAAATAGTTGAGAATTGCAGACTTTAGTAGCAAAGTTTTACATGTTTAATAATAGATTTTAAAATGTAATTAAGCCTTAACTAATTTTAAATTTCCTTTCCAGAATTTCGCCCTGGTGAACCATGGAAAGGTTATCCAAACATTGACCCTGAAACTGACCCTTACGTCACTCCTGGCAGTGTCATAAACAATCTTTCAATTAATACTGTGCGGGAAGTTGACCACCTCAGGGACAGGAACAGTGGTATGTAGGCGGGTACACATCAATTTCTGGACACCGTGGTTTAAGAATGGCTCAGAGTAGGTGTGAAACCATCAGGAGCAAGTCACTCCAGCACCTCACAGCACCTGACATCCAAAAGAGTCATGACAGTGAGAACAGAATTGTCAGTTTTCCCATAGGTGACTTAGCCACCTCTTAAATGATGAAGATTTATTATTGCTTGATATGGTAAACATGCATACTAACTTAAGAAGTTAATAAAGTTAACAGAGTAAACAGAGGGCCAATAAAATTTGCTTTATAGTAATTGTATTAGCAGCTGCAGCTTGTTGCCTACTTTATAACAACTTGCAATATTGAGGTTATTAAAAAATGGGTGGTTTTTGTAAGAGATGTTTTGTTATTATTTGTTTATACTCTGGATATTAAAGAATTTTCATCTGGAAAATCAATTTGGCTTTCTCTATCTCTCAGAGAGTGAAAATAATACAAATTTTAAGGGTGCCTGTACTCCAGATGCACTTTTTAATGGATTATCAAATAAAAGCATCCTACTAACTACCACGTGGTTATTTTTCACCGCAGGCATTTGCAAATATTTCATATATGCAGTGTAAGAAAGGAGAGTGAAATGAATGAGAATATTTTCTTTCTATAACATCTATACTTCCATCTATCCTTTAAAACAAGTTATAGTAAAATGTCCACCAGTTAGCATCTTACATTAAATGTATAATTGGTGAGCTGGTGTTTGCCATATCACAGTGGGTAAGAAAGAATTGCCATCATTCTAACGTGACTGGGTTTAGCAGACAGCTATGCAGAAGTAGTTAAAGCCACTACTGTCACAGGAGAAAGGAGTGGGGGACAGAGCCCAGCAAGCACTCTAACTCACGTCCCGGTACTTCATGGACGATTCTGGAGCTCGCAGGACGTGGGCTTCTTGTCAGTAGAAAATTCTGAAAGTCAGGAGAGGAATTCAGTTTTCATATTAAGAGAAACAAACCGCTGAAGGTTTTGAGTGGAAGAATCAACATTTAAGGTGGGCAGTCTGACAGTGGTGAACACATGGGTTGTAGTGGGAGACCAGTTAGGATCTTTTAGAGTGATCAGATAATGGTCAAGTCTGGAGCTAAACTAGAAATAACAGGGAAAAGACTAGATTTTAGAGGCTGAATATGTGGCATGATGGAGGAGGATGAAGGCCTGGTGGTGCCTGGGAGCCTTGGTGAACTGTCCAGTAAGAAGTCATTGGGGTCTAAAGACAGGAGTGGGGAGCAATCAGAATAGCCTTCTTTTTGGAGCCCAGTCCTGCGGGGGTAAAGCCCGGGGTGTCTTGGGCCATACTCACTGTTGGAGCACATTCTCACAGACCGTTGTAAGAAAACAGGAGTACAAGAGAAAGCACCTCTCTGAGCCATGGTGAGAACAGTGAGCCAGCTCTTAGCATACAGTTTTGAGGGCAAGAAGGAAGGTACAGTCTTGGACACCGTCTGTGACCCTGAGCATACCCCTTTCCTTTCTTGTGGCGTGCTGTGAAGTTGCAGTTTTACTGGATGCTTTTGCTTATCCTCACATGCTATGTCTCTTGTTCTGGGGATGACTAATCGGGCTCTTCCCCCAACAGGGTCATCCTCATCCTTGAACACCACGCTGCCTTCAACTAGTGCCTGGTCATCCATTCGTGCCTCCAACTACAACGTTCCCCTCAGCAGTACAGCACAAAGCACTTCAGGTGGGCTGAGCTGGGCGGCTGCATACTTCATCTTCCTTATCTGCTAAAATAACCAGCTTTCACTGAGAGCTCTCAGCTCCACTGTTAAGTGCTTGCTGTGTGCCTGATCACCCATACCGGGTTTCTGTGTGACAGCACGCGTCAGGAAATGGGCTGGCACACTCTCTCCCTCTCTTGTGCTGTTGTTTGTTTGTTTGTTTGTTTGTTTGTTTGTTTGTTTGTTTAAAGCCGGACAGGCCTAGGTTTGAATCCTGGCTCTGGACCCATAAGCAAGTGGGTCCTACTCAGTATGTGGCTTAACCATTCTACTCAGTGGAGAGTAGATGCCAGGTGCCTTTGGCACAGGGAGGCACCTAATGATACCTGCTGTGATGGCTTCATGAGTAGGGACTACCTTTGTAGTCCCTTTTTCCATGAGTAAACAACAAAGCTCTGAGATCTGTTTAATGGCGTATATGGCAATCTTGAGTAACACCCCAATTGCTATTTTAGAGCAGTTCAAAGCAGTGTTTTTTGCTTTGTTTTGATTTCAGTTAAAGTAAGTTTTGTGCACTGGGCTAAGAAGAATCTCACAGATCTTAAAACTGCATAACAGACAAGTGGTCTGGGAGTTTTGAGGTGAAGGAGCACTTTCCTTTTGGCTTTTTGCTTTCCTTTGGCACTTTGGTTTGATTTAGGGGGTTATAATAGAGTTTCATTTTGTTTGATTTGGTTTCCGTGGGAGAGTAGGTGTTATCATTATTTAAATTTCTGTTTTCTAAAAGCACTATCTCCCTCCTCCCATTTATTTTTCCCCCTTGAGTAGCCAGAAATAGTGATTCCAAATTGACGTGGTCTCCGGGTTCAGTCACAAACACCTCTCTGGCCCATGAGCTGTGGAAGGTCCCTTTGCCACCTAAAAACATCACTGCTCCGTCCCGTCCACCCCCGGGGCTCACCGGTCAGAAGCCACCCTTGTCTACGTGGGATAATTCTCCTCTTCGTGTAGGTGGAGGATGGGGAAATTCTGATGCCAGGTATACCCCAGGTAAGATGATGTACATAAGATGGTATTTTATGGTTTCTTTGCCAAACACTGACCAGCACCAGCAGTCTGGTGTAACACAGACTTAAGCAGTACCCACTATAAAGTAGGATTAGAACTTAAATAAACATGCTCCTCCTGGTGCATTGCCTTAATGTCCGTGAGAGTCTTAAGTTCTACTTTACATTTTGCCCAGTTTTCCTTGAACACTTACCTAAAGTTACTCCGCAGTCATGGTAAGTGAATGGAATGGAGTCTCCTTTCTTTCAGAACTTCCACAACTGCTCATTTTAAAAGGTGTAGTAACTTCCTGCTCATGGCAGGCTTTCAGAATACACCACGTCACCCAGAGCGGAAGTTGTTACGTGACGACAGGAAAGGTGGGAGCAGCCCAGCTGGGCATTGAAGAGCAAGGCCTGTTTGGGTGACCGCTTGGCCTGGACATAGGGCAACATAAAACATTGTATAAACAGGGACATTTGAGGTGCTGTTACTCCTGCAGGGCCAGCTGGCATATAGTAGACTGTCTCAGGAAACTGGGACAAGTTGTTCTCCTACCTCTTCTCCTGTGAATTACTAGTACTGGACTTGCACAGGTGTCATGTCCCTGCCCACCTTCCCAACACACACAGCCCCAGATTTGACTCAGTGCTGTCTGCCAATTCTCCCAGTAAATACAGTTTACTTTTCATTATGCCCTGCCCCCGAACTGTACCAAATTTTGTCATCTCCAGGTAACATCTCATTAAAAATTTATGATCTTTAGACAGGTGATTGGCTGAAATAAAACTTAGAGCGTTTCCTTTGGGGGGAAGTTTTGATTCCATGAAAAGAATGCTTGAGTCTGTTTTAAGCTACTAACTACAAATTAATGCAATGAGTGCTACGTATAAATCATTTTTTCAGGCCGCAGACATCTGGATGTCAGATGTCTGGTAGAATAGAGTGAGGGGATGTAATAGGAATGGCCTGAGACCCCCACCCTAAGGGAGGGTTGGTGGGGTTGAGTGGGATCAGGAAGCCTGAAAGAGTAGCCAAGGAAAGCAGATGAAACAGTACATGACAAGGCACAGAGCATGGAGAAGCACTAGGGCTCCCTGTTAGACTTAGAAGAGGTTTTGGGGGTGAGGCCAGTGTTCAGGGAGAAATGAGTAGGTATGAGCTATGTCATGGAGCTGCCTTCCTAAGCTGCACTGAAGTATATGCGAAGCACCTTTAAATAGTTGTAAACAGGGCTGACTTAATCACGTTCTCAAGATCTGCTGTGGGGAGAGAAGGCAGGAAGGCCAGGTGGCAAGCTTCTGTGGGTGTCTGTACAATTGCCAGCTCTTAACGTCCCCTCAGAGTTTCACCCATTCAATGCCAATTCACCAAATGACACCTGAGAGAGTCACAGCCAAGGCCTTCTCCCAGATGGTACTATTGTGAAATAAGTTTAGCTTTATAAATGAAAAGATTTCAAAGGGCTATCTTTCTTTGTGGATCACCAGCCACAAGTCCCATGACCCTCCCACATACCTGTAATTTGGGATATGCTTGTCCAACACCCTCTTTTAGGCCACAGTCTCAGAAAGCTGACTTGTCCTTTTTCTTCCTTGTTTAGGGTCCAGCTGGGGTGAGAGCAGCTCAGGGAGAATAACAAATTGGCTTGTTCTAAAAAACCTTACACCTCAGGTAAGAATACCAGGTATCGTGGTTCATACAGATATGCTAGGTGGCATGGGAGCAAAGGTTTCCAGATTTGTTTGAGTTGAGGTGAGGGCTCCTCGGGCCTGCTGACTGGTGCTAAATAGAAGTCAAGGCTGTACAGAGGAGATGGAAGAGGACGGTCTTTAGATCCTCAGGCAGGCTGTGGTCTGGTCCAGCCATTCTTACCTATGCAGTGTGTGTGGGAGCTGACCAAAAATACAACAGATTCCCTGATCTAAGACTGTGGTGTAGTGGATGTAATTAGACTTGGGGCTCTGCATTTTTACTAGGGGCATTCAGATGAATTTGGTGCAGGCAGCCTTCATATTGCAGTTTGAGAAGCCCTGGGCTGCCCTTTGCAGGTAGAACATTTTCTCTGTCCCTAAACGGACCCGTCTGGAGGCTGGATGTTAAGAGCCCGCCCCTCCTCCCCCAGGGAGCAGTGCTTTGATGGATCCTGTCCTCAGGGCAGGGAAGAGAGAAGACTTGAAGCCACAGCAGGGGCAATGGCTAACTAAGGAATTGGGGATCTGGGGAATGTCCAGGAGTCTAGAGGCCACAGAGGTATGGCTCTGGGACCAGTGGAGGTGGGGTGGGGGGCACTGTACCCCGTCATAGCAGTGAGTCCCAGTGAAAAGTGGCATCAGGAGTGAAGAACCTTGGGCAAGAGAGAGAGGATGAGAGTCCCATCCTGGGACGACCTCGCTGGGTGGTCCTCTTGACAGCGTATCTAACTGACTGCTCCCTACTCTGTCCTAGATTGATGGCTCAACTCTGCGCACCCTGTGCATGCAGCATGGCCCACTGATAACATTCCACCTGAACCTCCCACATGGAAATGCTTTGGTCCGTTACAGTTCAAAAGAAGAGGTAGTGAAGGCACAGAAGTCTCTGCACATGTAAGTCAGCTGTTCTATGTGTGACACCTGGAAGTGCCCTCACAATTGGGAGAACTTACGTGAAAGCACTACCTCCGGGCAGCACGGTCCCCCAGTGAGGGCGCTTCCTCACAGGTGCGGCTTCACTATACCTTGGATTCCGTGGCTGGTACTCATAAGGGGAAATATCACCCTGATCATACGGCCTAGGAAATCCCTTAAGTTACCCAAAAGGGACAAAAAGACTATGGAAGGCACAGTTGCATGGGGTGGGGAGTGGGGTGTTCTGTAGGCACATTCTCACAGAGGGGAGGGCAGAAGGGCGTGCTGGGTATCTGGTGTGTCCTAGACACTCTGGTGTTACCCTCACTTTTGAATCACACCCTCGGGTTGCTGAGTCCTCATCATGCCTGCTTCTCTCCCCAGGTGTGTATTGGGGAACACTACTATTCTCGCTGAGTTTGCCAGTGAAGAGGAGATCAGTCGTTTCTTTGCACAAAGTCAGTCTCTGACCCCTTCTCCCGGCTGGCAGTCCCTCGGGTCTAGCCAGAGCCGGCTGGGCTCCCTCGACTGTTCCCACTCGTTCTCCAGCCGGACTGATCTCAATCACTGGAATGGTGCTGGGCTGGCGGGAACTAACTGTGGAGACCTTCATGGCACTTCCCTCTGGGGGACCCCACACTATTCCACAAGCCTGTGGGGTCCTCCAAGCAGCAGTGACCCTCGTGGAATGAGCAGCCCATCCCCCATTAATGCTTTTCTTTCTGTTGACCACCTGGGTGGGGCTGGAGAGTCCATGTGACAGGTAGATGTAGACTTGCAACCGTGACCTCAAGATGCGAAGGAAAGGGGCACTAAGTTGAGCTCGCCGCCTGCAGCCGGGGCCACCTGTGGGAACAGCTCTTCTCTGCACATTTTCCACTTTGTTTTCCCCGAAACATATCAGTTTGAATACTTGAATCATGCAGGCCAATATTATAATGTGAAGGTGTCTCTAGTTACACTCCCACTGGCGCCATATGTGTTGACCCGCGTAGTGAGCTCACTTGTACGTATTCATCATGTTTAGCCTTTGGGTTCTTTCCCCACCGCCCCCATTCCCACCTTTTTCCCCTCCTAAACCATTGTTTGGGCTGATGATGTATGAGCTTTTTACCTTTGCACTGAATGATGTTCTCTCCGTCTAATCGGCAATATGGGGGGGCAGCTGTTCCGGTGTAATGTTTACTCAAGGATGTTCTTAAGGTGTGCGCTCTCTACTATGCCTTGATGTCCGCCTACCTTACTGTGGTGTCATGGAGTTTGAGATCACGTTATGATGCTGACTTAGGACTATAAGTGAAAGTATTGCACCGTTTCTTCATGTTATAAAACTAAAGAATTCGCTCTGCAGTTTGAAAAACTGTGGCCACAGCTGTGACTTGCAGCCCACCTGCCACCCAGGACGGGCCCTGCACTTTGAATAGGCTTTCCATTTTGTTTTGAAGGCTCCCACGTTGAACCTTCTTGTTTACAGATTTTGTTTGTTTGTTTTTTGAGATAAAAAATGTTTACTCTTCCATCATTTAAAAAAAATTTTAAAGACAAAAAAAATGGAGGATGATTTAAAAGATGCTTTCTATCTCTGGGAAAAAGGAGCAGCATTTGGCCATGTTCTTTCGTTTTCTATTCCTGTCCTAAATCAAAGAGCATGGTTCTCAGGAAAACCAGTTCCCCAGTTTAAAAAAAAATCCCTTGTAGTTTCTTATAGGGAAAAAAGAAAACCCCCAACTTTTAGCACTGATACTACATATTGCTCTGTTAAAGAACTTTCTCTGCCAAACAAAAAGAAAAAAACAAAAAAACGCTTCAAGCTAGAGTTTGACGTTCTGCTTTCAGATGCTCTCTTTTTATTAGTGAGTGATGATGGTTTGCTAATGATCAATAGGTAATAATTTTTGTAATTCCATCAAGTGGCTCTCTCTGTTTCTGCTCTCGTGACTGTGTTAATGTTTAACTGTTGTACCTTAAAGCCGAAATCAGTAACTATGCATCCTGTAAGCAAGATATTGGGCTTACAGAATTGTTCATTGTATAGAGAATTTTAAATGTTGTTGCAAACTAACGAGTTACACCATTTTTACAATTTATTTCTCTCCTCCCCCCCTTTTTTGCCCACAAATGATATTATAAAGCTTGCTTAGTCAAAGAACAGACTAAACAAGGGTAAAAATTTTAACAGTACAGAATTTGCCATCATTTCATTGCCTTGATTCTCACTGTTTGTGTCCTACGATGCAAAAGAAGTCAGTGGCTTTTAACTGTTTACAAATAGAATGTGATTGTAAAATGTACAGTTTCATTGTGTTTAATTATGAAATTTCTTCAAATATAATAAACCATGACTCTTTGGCTGCTCAACATTAATTGTCTCTTTTTTGTGAATTTATTTGTACGCTCTTTTTTATAATGGAAGTTTTCAAGTTGCTTATATGAGGGTTCTCATTACAGCAACTGATAAAAAAAAATCTAAGCAAATATTTGAACATTTTATCTGAACTTATTCACAATTTCGCCCTGAAATAATGTGAGAACAATGGGAAACTGTAACTTGCTCCTTCCTGCCCTCTTTGAGCATCTTTGGGATCTTGTTGCTCAAAACTTCTGTGACTTCATCTTCCTTACCATTTGTGCCCATCTCAAGCCTCAGCAAGAGACCATTTGGAACATGAAGCTTAATGACTTGACAGTGTTCTAGTGTTAAACTCATACCTCTGTTACAGAACAAGAAATGCCGCCATCTGGACTGGCCTTCTTCTCCCGTCACAGTGCCCCGCTTCCTCACTGCAGGAGCTCTGGGCAAAGCCTGTGTGTATATTTCAGTGTGTGACTTAAATCACGCTCCACCTTGCCAGGTGTAAGCTAATGTTCAGTGCATTTGATGTATATTGACTTCCATACTGGTTTTTCCAAAAACCAAAGGTAGCTTTGAAAAACCACGTCTGGAAATGTTTGGAACGTTAAGCTGATTGACCTTTTTGGGGCTTTGAGTAGTATATAAATGACTTCATAACTGCGTCAATTGTATTCAAGTGTTTGGGAGTTTTTTGCGCTCGTTATGTGGAAATAAAGTGTTTGATTTTAAAAAATTAACAAGTGGTTTGATTTTTGCCTGGTCCTTAAATAATACAGCTCTGTTCCCTAAGCCACTCTTTCACCAAAGAAGTCTGCCTTCATCTCTCCCAACTGCCCCTGCCTTAGTTCAGGCTGTTAGTCTGACTGACGTTTCCCTGGCATAATAGCTTCAAATCACTGACAGCCTGCCGGAGTCCATCTAACCTAAATGTTTTAACACGCCCAGTCAAGCATTTCCAAAGAGAGCTCACAGTGGCCACATGGCTCCTGCTGCCCTGGATATATTCTGGATACCTTCAGTTGCTCTGGCTCTGTTCTCTCCAGCAGGCCAGTCCAGCACCTCTCACCCACTGAGACAGAATCACTGCTCTTTCCCCATCCACAGGAGGCACTCCCATTGCTGCTTGCTACAAAAATGTCCTGTCTCGTTATCTTGAGGTCCTGTACCAAGTGATAAGTAAGCTTATGCTCATTTGTGTGATCCACATGGTCAGACGCATGGCAGTTGCTAAATATTGGAAGGAATAAGCTGTTACCTGTTGACGTTGGAGAACCAAAGATTGTGGTAGTGCCACTGTTAAACTGAGGGTGGATGAACAAGGGGAGGTTCCGGTGGAGTCAAATTCAGGCTCAATACTGTGAAGGTAGGGTTTGCAGTACAGCAGGGAGATGTTTTGATCAAGATAGGAACTGCAAGTTGAGGTTGCACAGAGCAAGTTGGCTTAACATCTGGTTAAGAGATCATTTCTATCACTGGGACTTGACTGGTTTGCCCTCTTCTCCAAAGTCCAGAAGATCTTTCCCTTAGATCCTTTGTTTTCAGATGTGAATGGCAGGGTTGCTGAATGAAGAGTCAGAACTACAACCCAAATGAGCCTTGATGCCCTTGCACAGACCAGTTGCACCAGGAGTTTAGCCCTGGTGGAACTTTCTCTGAGGAGGCACTTCCAAAGTCACGGGGAAGGAGAAGTAAGTGATGGTATGTTAAGGGCTTACACACCAAGTGCTTTGTACACGTTTCCTCGCTTAACTTGGCCCTAGGACAGGAAACACAGCGGTGTGTTTCTCACATTGTGCAACACACCCCCTCAGTTTAGGGGATGAAGTGTGTGCCTCCCTCGGGATCTTAGGACAGAATTTTAAACTTTGCATTTTAGGTTAAGATGGAATATGTTGCATTCTGTTCTATCACATCTGTTTTCATCCCAAAATAGTTGAAATGACCAGTTACACTGCTCTTCAAGAAGTCTGGTGCTCCACAGAAATGAGTCGTGAGAAAGCTCATGCCCCCTTAAGGAGCAGGGCTGTAGAATTTCCCTCTGTTGCAGGGACTGAACTCCAGTGAAAAACCAAATAGGGACCTCTGCTGACCACCCCTCCCCCACTGCCCCGCAAATCAGCAGGACCTGTCTAGACCCTTGGGGACCAGGATGCCCCTCTCCACCTGGCTGTTGACCCATGAGATAGTCACCCAACCTGCCAGTACAGCAGGGCCTGGCTTTGGGTGGTTATATCCACAGTCCCGGCAATTTCTGGAAGAGAACAGACTCATGATACCAGGACCTAAACAGTCCACAGGCCTTAATCCAATTCACAGGCCCCTGTTACATTATGACCTCACTAACCACCTAGGTTTTCATTGATTTCATGATGTTTAAAGTCAATTTACATCAGTTTATTGACAAAGGAAAGTTGACGGTGTATAGAAAATCAGTGCTGTTTGCCGTAAGTTAAAGGGAGTTATGAAACAAACCAAAATGCAATTCTGGGTGGAGGAGCCCTCTGTTAAAGAGGGGAGATTAGACACCATCGGAGGGGGGAGGACATGGCACTGCAAGGGAAACGGTCTTCGTTTGTGACTCTTTCTCCTCAGCTAAAAGCCCCCATCAGGTCAGCCCTGCTCCCACAGGTCCAGGACCCACACTTTAGAAATTGCTCCTCTAGGGGACTCGAGGTGCGTGCAGGGGATCGAGGTCACTTCACAAACGTGTCCCTCTCAGTCCTGCTATAAGGCCTTGGCTCAGAATTCCACAGGAAGCGCCCCTCTTAACTACAGCTCACTGTCTCCATAAGGAAGCACCAGTGACAGTTAACCACCCACAATGACCCTGAGCAATGGGATAAAGCCCAGGCACCCGTCTAAGGAGGTAGTGTTGAACAGACCCTCGGTGAGGAGCAACAGTTGGCCTGGAGACAGAGCAATTCCAAAGGCTGAAAGGGATCAGGGTGTCTGGGACGTGGTGGGCCAGGGGACCAACCAGTGAGGGAGGTGGGACAGTGACTGCCTGCTGGGATTGCCTGGGAGTTCTAAGACCCCACCACAGAGTTGAATTCCACTGGACACCTGCATATTTTGAAACCTTCATTTTTTTTATTGCACAAGTTATATACTCCAGCATCCTTTCACCTTCCTGCTTTTTGTCTGACCTCCTACATGAGCATATAGCACCTTTCCTTCACCCATTGTGCCCCCAAACCCTAGTGCACTGCCGTCTTGACCACTGTGCAATGGCTTTCTGTAACACTTGGGAAAAAAACAAAGCCCTTCCTAACACTGCCTGCTTACTGGCATGCCCAAGGCTGTCGAGCCCAGTCTCCCCTGGCCCTTCTGCCAGTCCTCCCCAGTTGCTCTTTTCTCACTCCTCCAGGACAAGGACTCCGGGCCCTCTTTCAAGAGTCTCCTCTCACCTACAGCCACTTTGTTGTTCTGGACAGTGGTTCTCAGCCGGGAGCAATTTGGGTCCCTACCACAGGCAATATCTGGAGCTGTTTTTGGCTGTTACAGCTGGGAGGATGGAGATTGCCCTTGGCATCTAGTGTGTAGAGGAAAGCCAGTAGTAGACATCCTAGATGCACAGGACAGCCCCAGTAAAGACTTGTCCAGCTCCAAGTGCCAGAAGTGCCAGGGCACAACCCTGTTCTAGCACACAGTGCACCGTTCACAGCATCCCTCATGCAAACACATCCAAGCACATCATCTACCATAGCGAATGGGTGGTTCTCCCACCTTCTGCTGTGAAAGTCACATCAGGCCACCCCCAGCTTCTAGCCTTTCAGTGGTTCCCATTGCACTCAGCATAAACCCCATGCTCCTTGTTTCCTGTGGCCTATGAAGCCCTGTATGATTGGCCCCATTGACCTCTGACTTCATCTGGATGAAGGCACATCTGGGTGGCCTTGAAAAGGATATTTAATGGTTCCAAGTCTGCTTCCTCAGCTATGAAACAAACAGAGATACCTCCAGAGTCCACCACTCCTTATGTACAATTCTAAAGTCCAAACAGTTCAGAGAACCAAATTGACTCTTTGGTCAGTTTGTGGCAAAGCAGGCTGGTGCAAAACTGACTTGAGGTTCTTCACAGGTCTTATTCACCATGTGGAAAGTTCCAGGCCTCACTGTGGAAACAGATAAGTGTTTGGTGGCCGACAGCTATCCCAGTCCCCACTGGAGTGTTGTGTAAAACACAGGAAGAATAATTAGGGTGGCTTTCTCACTGCCATCACCACCAATGATAAAGGCATTATCTTTCCAGAATAGAGATGAAGCTGAATTCTCCAGATCCAGCCCCAAGAGTCTAGGAGAAGGATGAAACCCACCTCTGAGGTGGCAATGTAGAGGCATGGAGCCAGCATTTGTGTTGAGTGGCCATTGTTGGCCCTGGCTGGTGCGGCTCAGTTGGTTGGGACGTCATCCTGTACTCAAAAGGTTTCAGGTCCTATTTCTGGTCAGGGCACATACTTAGGTTTTGAGTTCAATCCCCAGTCAGGACACATACAATCTCTGTTCTGGGTGGATATGGGAGGCAACCTATTGATGCTCTTCTCTCATATCAATTTTCCTCTCTCCTTTCCTCTTTCTCTAAAAGCAATGAAAAAATTGTCCTCAGGTGAGGATTAAAAAAATTTTTAGGGGAGGAGGAAGGTGGGGAAGGGAGGTGGGGTTGGAGGGGATGGAGGGAGGGGAGGGGAGAGGATGCAGACAACTGTAATTGAACAACAATAAAGTAATTATTTAAAAAAAAGAAAAAAGCCCAAAAGAAAAAAAAAAATTTAAAGAGTGGACATTGTCGTAATCAGTGAGTGCGTATGAGGAGGGCAAGAAGCTCCTGTCCTGAGGGATGGACTTCACAGTCATGGGCGGGGAGCCTCAGCAAGAGTTTAGGACTAGAGTTCCCAACATAAAGCTACAAATAAGACGAGTAAGAGAAGGCTTTCATAAGCATGGTTTGTTGTGCATCAGTCATTCCATATAGCCATTTTTCAAAAGAAACATAAAACTCCTTTTGGTCAATCTTTTTTTTATTGTTGTTCAATTACAGTTGTCTGTATTTACTCCCCACCTCCCTTCCCTGCTTCCACCTCTCCTTGGTTTTGTCCATGTGTCCTTTATAGTTGTTCCTGAAAACCCTTCTCCCTTCCCCCCATTATCTCCTCCCCCCTCCCCTCTGGTTACTGTCAGATTGTTCTTAATTTCAATGTCTCTGGTTATATTTTCCTTGCTTTTTTGTTTTGTTGATTAGGTTCCAGTTAACGGTGATATCATATGATATTTGTCCCTCACCACCTGGGTTATTTCACTTAGCATAATGCTCTCCAGTTCCATCCATGCTGTATCAAAGGGTAGGAGCTCCTTCTTTCTTTCTGCTGCTCAGTACTCCATTGTGTAAATGTACCACAGTTTTTGATCCATTCATTTACTGATTGGCACTTATGTTGCTTCCAGAACTTGGCTATTGTGAATTGTGCTGCTATAAACATTGGGGTGCATAGGTTGTTTTGAATTGGTGTTTCAGGGTTCTTAGGATATAATCCTAGCAGTGGAATTTCTGGGTCAAAAGGCAGTTCCATTTTTAGTTTTCTGAGGAAATTCCATAGTGTTTTCCACAGTGGTTGCACCAGTCTGCATTCCCACCAACAGTACACTAGGGTTCCCTTTTCTCCACATCCTCTCCAACTCTTGTTGTTTGTTAGTTTGTTTATGATGACCATTCTGACTGGTGTGAAGTGGTATCTCATTGTGGTTTTACTTTGCATCTCTCTGATGGCTAGTGAAGCTGAGCATCTTTTCATATGTCTCTGGGCCCTCTGTATGTCCTCCTTGGAGAAGTGTCTGTTCAAATCTTTTGCCCATTTTTAAATTGGGTTGCTTGTCTTCCTGGAGTGGAGTTGTGTGAGTTCTTTATATATTTTGGAGATCAAACCCTTGTCCGAGGTATCATTGGCAAATATGTTTTCCCATATAGTTGGTTCTCTTTTCATTTTAATGCTGTTTTCTTTAGCTATGCAGAAGCTTTTTAATTTGATGAGGTTTTATCCCTTTGGCCAATCTTGCATTATAATGTTAAAGTATTCTCAGAAACAGCTCTTTGTTGCATGATTTCTGGTGGGAAGTGGCCTCGAAACCACCCAGGGAGCCCTGGTGAGAATGGATAAACTAGCTCTGGATTCACTTGCTTGAAAGTGGAGAAAGCAGCCACATGAGGGCGCCCAGTGACTCCCTTTTTCTGGAAGAAGTGTCGAGAAGTCAAATCATCGAGGAATGAGATTAGCAGGCTTTCCTGCAGGACTGTACTTGTCTTAAAAAACAAAACCGAAAACAGGCAAGCAAACCACCGTCAAAAACTTTGGTCTCTCTTCTGTGGGCCAGCAATCCCTGTCTAGGATGTGACCTGGAGAAGTTGTAGTTCAGGAGAGTGCATTGACCACCATATTCACTGAAACCTTGCTTGTCATCGAAAAACGAAAACAACCGAATACCCTTCATTATTGTGTCAAAGCAGCTCTCCTCAAACTTGAAGGTGCATGGAATCTCCTGGGTTCTCGTTAAAATGCAGAGGCAGGTCTCCCAGGTCCGGGGTGTGGCTGATGCTACTGGTTGAGTAGAACATGTGTACCAGCTGGACCAGATGCCAAAGAGCAGTAGCTTCAACCACAGAGAACTATGTGGCTGTGGCTGCTCTCTCACTGAGCCATCTGGCTGCAGGAGTCCGGGGCTGGTACCTCAGGCTCCTTCCACCCCTGAACTGTCTCTTTCATCTGCGTAGGCTAAGAAAGCTCCCTCTCACAGTCACACCCTAGCCAGAGACAAGAGAGACATTTGCAGATATTGTTTAAAAATATATATCAGGACATTGGAAACACAAGTGTCTTGCACTTAAGAAGATAAATGAAAGAAAAAGAGCCCGGCTGGTGTAGCTCAGTGGATTGAGCGTGGGCTGGGAGCCAGAGGGTCCCGGTTCGATTCCCAGTTGGGGCACATGCCTGGGTTGCGGGCCAGGTCCCCAGTGAGGGCCATGTGAGAGGCAACCATACATTGCTCTTTCTCCCTCCCTTCTCCTCTCTCTGAAAAAAAATAAATAAAATTAAAAAAAAAAAAAAAAGAGAGAGAGTGGCAAAAGCTTACTTTAAGATAATCTAAATAAACATTTTATGTCCTAAGAACTGAGCTTGGTAACTGTCCAGTGGTAAGTTCTCAAACACAAATAGACAGGAATGTGGGCTAAACTCCATTTTCAGCTAGGGTCCAACCAGACAGCTTCTAGCCCTCAAGGAAATGACAATTCTAAAATTCCTGATGGCAGTTATGAAGAATGTACCAATTAGATTAGATCACTTAAAAGTGTAGTTAGGCCCTGGCTGGTGTGGCTCTGTTAGTTGGGCATCAATCCACAAAGCAAAAGGTCACTGGTTCGATTCCCAGTCAGGGCACATGCCTGTGTTGTGGGTTCGGTCCGCAGTTGGGGCACATGCAGCATGCAGGAGGCAACTGATTGATGTTTCTCTCTCACATCAATGTTTCTTTCCCTTTCTTTCTCCCTCCCTTCCAGTCTCTCTAGAATCAATAAGAGGAAAAAGAAAGTAGAGTTAGAAAGCAAGGGCTTATAAATAAGATTAACAGAATGAAAAACCTATTTTTAAAATATTGATAAAAGAAAACAGAAAGGAAAATCACAGGACTTGCCCTGGCAGGGTGGAAATCTTTAGATGGTTATTTTTGAGGTTTTGCATTCCTTTATCTACCATAGTACATTTAAGCTGAACTTTATTCATCTGCCACTTAGTATAGGTTATCAGCATGTTCTTGTTGTGTGTGTGTTTTCCAGATAGGTTGAAGCCTTCTGCCACAAAGCTGACGCCCTCACAGTGCCCAAGAAAACGTCAGAAACTGTGTTTACCACATGGGATATACCTTTCACGGTCTCTATTGATAGAGCACCCAGTTTACTGACCAAATCATATGAGCCTTGCAAACTTCTTGGAACACTCGCTGACCCTATTACTCTCAATTATCAGGCAAGGTCAAGAGAACTAACAGAAAAACTGGATTCAAGCAGAAAAAAATCTTAATTACATTGTGCTGAATGAGGTGATGAAGATTATTTACAATTTTGGGCTTTTTGTTTGAAACATTGCTGGTTCTTTAATTTTTTGTTTTCAGCGTTATAAGGAAAAATGTATTTCTCTGAAGCCAGCTATTACTTAGAGCACTTTGGTATATTATACCCTTGTAAGAGGACTTGAAACAGTTATCTTTTTCTCCCTAATTCCTCCAGAATTTGGAAACTCTTAGTGAGTAAGTATTCTTATTTTCATGGCAATATTGTAATTTGTGTAAGTTAATGAGATTCTGTTCTCCTTATAACAGAACACAGTTGGAAACTGGTTATATTACCAAGGCTCGAGAGACATGCCAGACGCAGCTATAAGAAAGACCCCACAGCTTTAAGAAAATAAGATTGACTTATGGAAGCCAATGAAGGCCTCGGGGAAAAAAAAACGGGCCTGGTACTGTCCTCACAGAGTTCCCAGCCAGGCTTACCAAGTGAATAAAGAGTGCAGGAATCTCAGGGTATCTGGGGGACCTCAAGAGGAGAAGAACTCTCCCAAATGTATCAGATGTAGGCAAAGCCTGATGGCAAGTCCTTGCCTTGGCTTTTCTCACCTTGAGAGGCCTTTTTGAGTTCAATCTAAAGATTTCTTATGAAAAATTCCAGCAAATAAGATTTAAAAGAGCTTACACGTTTAATTACTAATCTTGCTGGTCTTATACCAATAACCAGTCCAAATTCATTGAAACTAGATTTATTTAGCAAATAAATTAGTCTTAATTTGGCTATCTTAGGTAAAAATTAGGGTGATTTTAGAGAGAAAAGACGTGTTTCAGTAATCCACCTCTGTGGATATCAGATTCCAGTGCTGTTCATTTTCTTTTGAGGCTTCGTTTCTCTCTGAAAACGGAACTGGATCTTGAACTCTTCTGGTTTTCTCCAATATTTGGCTATGACTCTCCAAACTAACTTTGTCCATTTTTTCTCCCACTAGTTTGACTAGAATCACTGAGAACTAAGACTGCTCTTCTCCCAGGCTGTACAAGCTAAAGTGGGATGACTTCAAACAAATCACAACAGCTCATATAGAAGAAGTCCTGTGTCTGTTGCAGAGAGATCCCCAGAGACACTGAAACTGAAAACCAGGGACATGGAACAGGCTGTCACGGCCGCTTTCACTCCACCTGAAGACGCCTCAAGTCCGACACTAGAAACTTTCTTGACTGGCTGCCTTCTTCATTTGGCATGTGAATTATTTTGAACTGAAGGGAGTTGAGACCCTGCAAGATTACCAGAAACTTGTACCTCTGTCTTAAAGATTAAATTAGGGCCCTTGCCCATAATAAGAGTAATTACCAGAAATAATCTTTTTATGACCATCTATCTATAGGGCAGCGCAACTGCCAACCACGGAACAACTGCTCTTGTTACCATCCTCTCTCTGGAGGCCAGGCATCTCAACTCCTCCTGAGCTCAGAATGTCATCTATACCTCATCTTCCCTCTCTGTCTCCGAACCTCTCATGTATGTGAGTTCCCATGCGTATGTGTGTAATAAAGTTTGGTTATTTTCTCTTGTTAATCTGACTCATGTAGATCTCATTACTATACCATGAGAGGTAGAAGGAAGTTTTTCCTCCCCAACACAATGATATAATGTGTAATTTATGAAACGTTTGGGACAGCTGGCTTCTCTGGGTCAGGCTTGGATTAAGGCATAGACTATAGCCATGATGTCAACAGGTACCATGAGTGCAGTGACATTTCCTAACCCACAGCCAGGTGATCCCATCTGCATTCTCTATTTTATTCCAGCTCTTTATGGGCTGTGCCTAGGTGGGGCAAGGAGGGGCCTGCGACTGGAAGCCAGATGTTCCTAATTTTAGGATGATCACCAGTTGGACAAAACACCTGCTAGATGACACTATAGAATCAAGATTCAAAACAATGGGTGGGCATTTATGAGACAGTCTCTATAGGAGACTGTTCTGCGTGGCATGGGGCCAGCTCCCACTCGGAAAGGGAGGTCCAGTACATAGGACCCACACCCACGGATGGGTTCTCCTGTGGGGAATCAAGCCTGCATTGTACGTAGGCCACTTTGAGGCTTGCTTTTTGCTAAAACTCCCTCACCCTGAATTGAGGCAACAAATGTTTACTGCATATCTTTAAAGTAACTTCCTAAAATCTACCCTAAACTTTCCAAGGACCAGTGTAATCAGTTCAACCACTTTTCCCTTTACATTTGCAAAAATCCTTCTTTTTTGATGTAATTAGCAACATTCTCTCCTTTGTTTTCTGTAAAAGGTAACCACCTAAAGGGAACCTGTGCATAGTAACTGAGGACCATCCTCAATGTAATGTGCCCAGAAAAGCAATAAAAGCCTGTCAAGGCAAGGGTCGGGGTGCTCTCCCCTTGAGAGAGTGGCCGTGCCATCCCTTTTCCTCCACAGGATTCAGTAGTCCATGTGACTTTGTCTTGTCTCAGCCACAACGTCACGGACCCCATGAGCCAGGGTCCTCATCAAGTCTCTACTAGAAATATTGAAAACCATCACTAAAATAAGACCACACATTTATTTAGCTTTTACAGTTTTAAACTCAACGGTTTGCATGGAGGATCGCATTGATGCCTGACCATTGGCATGCCCCTCCTTTAACAGATGAGAAAGCACTCTCAGAGAGGTGACGAAACTTGTTTAGGGCCACACACTTCATGGAGTCCAAATGCAAACTCGAGAGTCTTTGCTGCCTGCCAAAGATGAAGAATGTGTTATGTGTATGTGTCCTGTACTGAGAGACACGACTAGGTGTGTCCTCCCAGAGCAAAAGAGTAGGGATCTAACGCCAAAGTTTACCCAGTGCTTATCATGGGCAGATGCTCTTCTGAATGCTTTGCAAGGCTTTGCATGAAAAGGAGGTCCTTTCTGTCTCCCATTTCAATCCATGGGGGTTGCACATCAGTGGCTTCTCTGGTCCATCAGAAACCCAGGCTGTCAGCAGTAGTCTGTCTCCCACATGTGGCTGCTGAAGCCATCCTGACCGGCATAAAGGTGGAAAAGAGTGGGTGATCAGGGCCAAGTGCTCCCTCTTAAGCAAGTGAGGAAGTAGTTGCTTAGATCACACGCCCACTTGGTTCATGGGCAGGCGCTGGCCACACACGGGGCTGGCCGGTGTCATCTCAGAAGAAACAAAGGCAGGTTTTGTTGGCCAGCTCCCCCTCAGGTTATCCTTTTGTTTGATCTTTGCAACAATCCTATTTGACAGATGCTGAGACTGAGGCAAAGAGAGGTGAAGTAATTTGCCAAAAGCCACAAAGTCAGTCCAGCCAGGATTTAACCAGATGCTGAAGGCAGAGCCCAGGTCCCATGCAGCTGGCCACGCGCTGGAATGCATACAATGGCAATGACAATGGGCCATCGGCAAAGCTTCCTCTTGTGACCCAGGCAGGTTGGTCAAGCTGGCTTCCCGGCATTCCGTTCCACTCTAATAACCTTCGAGTGTGTGGGAGTCACACACCAAACTTCAACCTCTCTGTCATGGGTGACCTGCTGTTAAAGTGTTTAGCAATTAATTGAAGTGGAGTCCTTGTTGCCTCATTAACAATTCACTACACACTGACCAGCAGGGTCTGCTGAGTTACAGATAACTTTCTCTCATAGGCCCTACTGTTACAGGGTGCAGCCAAGAAATGGGCCCACACAAGGATTTGTAGTGGGGTCCAGAACTCAAGGTATCCAGGAAATTTTAGAAATATGTATATAGAATGTCCT